>JBBPCX010000160.1:18860893-18877820 GCA_037974365.1 Hydrocynus forskahlii
GATTAACAACAGCTACACTGAGGATAAATACAGTATTTGACCGGTTCTGTATTTTAGCAGCAAAGATGTGCAAAGTTATGTCAATTTTCTTCACTATAATGATTATCTAAAGACACTTAGCACATTTAAACTGCAGCAAAAAGATACTTTCAAGTAGCCTTAGCTACCTGGCTTCCTTCTGCAATCACCAGAAAGCAAAATCCCAACCATTTCAAACAGCTGTCCAAAAGAATAAATCTTTCAGCCTTTAAGATACATCTATCATTCAGCCTTTAAGATACATCTATCAATGTGTCAATGGTTAAGTTTGTCATTTTGGTTAGGATGTACCTTTAATGCAAATCCTACACTTTTTCCATAGTGGCTCTATTTAAGACCCTTGTCTTGAAACGTCCAATATACCACTACACCAGCCTAGACTTTTCAGACAATTTTCTAAACAACATTTTGTGAAACACTAAAAGGATTCAGATTCCACACTATACACAAGATCCTATAAAGCACTTCACTAGACCACTCTGCTGCTATGGTGACCACAGACCACTTAGCATGCTATCATAACATTCACACACACACACACACACACACACACACATACATGCACACACAAGTAAGCATAAGCCCTCCTTTCTGTGCACTCTAACATCAAGCCTGAAGAATGCCCTCAATATCCAAACTAAATTGCTCTTTGAAGTCACCAAATCCAATAAACAGTGTAACCTTGCAGCTAGATATCTCCCAGGAAAACAAACCAACAAAATCACAAAAGGCTGTTGCACTTCATACTTTCTATGAAAGATCAAGCCAAGCAGAGATTAGGTTAAAGCTTTATTAACCTCCAACAGTGCTCACTGAGTGTATGAGAATCCTGTATGGACAATGGACGCTCATATTCCGTTGAACGGAGTTCCTAATAGGAATTTAGCTCCACTAATCGCCCTCTGAGCTCTCAGCTTTTTATTATCATACCTGCACCACACACTGGAAAGAGAATCCATGTAGTTACTGAAAGCACAGACAAATGCATTTTACACATACCACACTATTTATCCATAAATTATTAAACAACTAAGCATTATTTTGCCTTCTATGGGTCCTGTCTTATTAAATTATTATGAATGCATATTAATATTATTACTAAAGTTGATAATTAAATCATTAATCACATGCTTTCGCAGTTATTTTGACAACAAACCAAGTAATTATACAGACAAAACAGAAAACCTGAAAAAAGCAATAAGTTTGTAAATACAAACATACATGTAACACCTGCCCAGTTTCCTCTCAAATCATTTGATTGCTTAAAGCTCCTCGTGTTCTTCGATTGACTAAACAATATAAATAATATAATAAAAATTTTAATATAATATATATATCTTTGTAATTAACTGCACATACCCTGTTTATCAATCAAATCCAAAAGTGATCACTTAAAAAAAAAAAAAACCCAAAAAAACAAGAATATGGATATGTCAGAACATTGCGAGTCATTGTGTTTCTAACTGCATAACCACACCACTACAGCTATCACACAGCCTTGGGTTATACATTACATCTGCAGAACTGTGTCAAAAATTTACAAGGTCTAACCTCAGCAATCAAAGTGAACAATGTGTTATGTAATCAGGTGGATGATTACTGAGAAGGAAACATAGCACTGGTGTATGTGTGTTGTGGTGTTAAATGTCTAGGTCTGGCAAATGCACATGGTGAGATCATGTCACAGTTTCCAAGTGTCCATCTGAGAACAGTAAGCTTTTGTTTACCTCAGTTTTCTCCAAAACCATGTACAACATAAACAAGTATGAAATATGCATTACCATTGGTGACATGAAACATTTAAACCTTTGTCTGTCTTGAAGAGACTACTTAATTAAATAGGCTTAGCCACGTATCAAATAATTGCAATAACAGGCACCAAAGAAACAGCTGAACTTGGTCAGGCCTAGTGTTTTTAAATTTTATGAAGAGAACCCTCACAGACCTAGAGGAACAAGACCAACAGGACAGCACAACTCGGTTAAAGAATACCTGGACTCAAGCCCAGTTGGGCACAGGGCCAAACTTAAGAAACATTAACAGAATAAGAGTTTCTGCTTGCACCAGTGACCTTTTTCTCCAAATCAGAGTGTATTCTCTCTTACATTAACCATCAGTAGTAGTTCTACAAATTCTAAATAAAATTATTTAAAAAACCCACAAAATACAGTAACCCCCCTCCCACTTTAGTGCAGCTTCAGTCCATTGCAGATTTTTTCTGAGAGCCAAACCAATAATTGTTCGTTGAAACCCCCGTGCTATCACATAAACTGCACATATCCTCTGCTTTTTTTTTTTTGCGCTTTTGTGACATCCAGCCTTGTCCGCCCGACCCCTTGTCCTCCCGACCCCTTGTCCTCATGCTGGGTTGTTTATGTTTGGCCGTGGCGCTTAGCAACCCAGCATGAGGATGAGGGGCGTGGCGGACGAGGCCCGAACGTCACAGTTTTTTTTGTGGCAATATTTTCGTTGTCATATAACTATTATTTTTTCGTTGTCACAAAACTATTAACATAAATTCAGCTACATTTCCATTCCAAGAAAACGTGTCTTGGGATAGTGAAATACCGTTGTACTCGGAGGCAGGAGGTTTGAAAGTAGCCAATCCGAGAACGTTATTTCTCCTTGCTGCTGATTGGTGGCTGCCCTTTGACGCATCCCTCGCAGCTTTAGACCAGAATTTCCCCCATGGAGCTATCTTGAGCGTTCTCGTGTTTTTCGTTTTGTATTTCTGTATTTTTATTACTGTAAATTAAATTAATTTATTAATGTATTAACCCCACTTATACCAAAGAAAGGGACAGCGCATACAAAAGAAAACACACGTGCATGAATTACAGTACAGTCTATACAGGGGTATTTACATTCTAGCACTGCGGGAGACAGCAGTTCAGTATACACTGTACAGTACGAATATGGGTTTACCTTTACATTTTCTTTAAGGGTAATGATTTAAGCTGAGTTTAAAAATGTTTTGGGAGAATGTCTGAGGGCATATTTAGGGGTTATACTATAAAAATCATTTTTAGGCATTTTTTACCACATCACAACATTGCAGTTTTTCACTGCATGCGGCTGCTCTTGGAACGTATACTGTATATGAGCAAAATATAAATATCTGTCCACAGTGAATATCCATCACTAACGTAAAGCTTGTCAGTGCAACAGCTTATGGAAAACTACATGGTGGGAAAAGTGTGGGTGGTCTTGGGGTATTCATTAGGAATTTGGCTCACTCATTATATGCCCCATGCTTAACAATGGTACACATTTGACACTATTGCAGGCATGGCAACCACCACTTAGAGGAATTGACTACTGGATGTTGTAAAGGACTATGATGCAATGTAATGCAATGAAAATGCATGATAGACAGTTCATCAGCGGTATCAACAGAAACCTGCAAGGCCACTGATCTGAAAACATAAGATTCAGCTCTCCACATGAAGCAATATCCTGCAAGAGCTACAGAGCCACTGCATGTGAAACCATGGTCAAAAGAGGACAAGAGGTGTAAGGGTGTGTGTGTGTGTGTGTGTGTGTGTGTGTGTGTGGTTTTACTCCCATGCTGAAGTCTTATGTAAACTAACCTGTACTCCTGTTGAGACAGGCATTCAAACAGGTCCTTGGCAGTGAATCGTGGCTCTATAGCAGCAATCTGAAACACAGAGATGTTTTACTTTCTTTTCTAAGATCTGCCTTTAACACTTTTTTTTTCATTCTTTTCTAAGACCACACCATGTTCCAGTGCACATTCACTGCGTTTCCATTCAGTCACTGAAGTGAGCCTTTGGAGACAATTCAGTAATTAAATTGATTTTGCCGCAGTAAGTGCAAATAAAACCTCCACCCATCCCTGATTTATTTTATACAAGCTGTTTTGAGGAGGCAAGACACAATACACCAAATAGTCAAGCATACTGTGAATGAGTTTGCTAGCCTTACCTCACTAGAATGAACAACTGTAAGCAAGGCCTGAGCATCTTCAACAGTGCTGTCCACCGACAGTACCCTAAAAGAGAGGAAATCCATCAAAAATACTTCAAATTAAGGCTGTTAAACTCCAGTCCAGAAGGGTCACAAGATTAATTTAATCTTTTTTGCTCTTGATGCACACATATTATTGGTCAAATTACATGTTGAGTCAATTTTCTCACAGAAAATAAGACCTTTACAGAAAATTTTAATTTGTACTGCCAAACATTTTGTGTTACAGCTCTTCACATGTAAGAGCCACGTTTAGGCTGAAGAAAAGGCGATTTGCCAGTTAGTTCATGTGAATAACTGACTTTCAAAATGATCATGTCTTGCAGACCCAACGCAAACAAAATGTGATCATATCTAGGAACAAAAACGAAACCAAAGACATGATATTCAGGAAGGAGAATGTTTGAAATCCTGTTTAAAATCCCTGTTACTAATGAAGATTTGGATGATAAAAATACTATTTAATATGGTGTGTCTTCACTCCCATTTAAGTTAATTCAGCATTTATTTAGGCTCAGAGGCTACAAAGGTCTTAATTTCTTTTAGGCATGATATATGCTGCCAGCATGTGCTATTTGGCTTGCCCTTTGACCTTTTGAATTGGGCCTGTAAAGTCCAGAGAATGCCTTTTTAGAAAACCCCCAAACTTAAAGCAGGAAGCATCTGCACTTGTGCACACCTCCTAGGCTGGGAAAGCCTGACCAGCAAGGGGTCACAAGAAGTGCTTGCCATAGACTAGTGACAAGGCATGGGACAATAAGACCGTAGCCTGAATTTGAAGCTATTGAAATCAACTTGGGAAGGTGGAGACATTAGAAAAAGGGTTTAGACTTGAATATTCAAATGCTGATGTCATCAAAGCTTACTGTAAGGTGAGAAGGATCGATTCTTTCCTACGCCTATAAAATACCCAGCTCAAATCCAGTTGAGGAGAGGACCCTCCACCGGACCACGAGGCTGTTTTATTCTTTAATAAAACAGCAAGCTGCATTTCCCCGACGACATTTGATTTTTAAATTTTTACTCCGATTTTCCACGCCATTACCTACTAATAACAATATTTTTACATTTCCTACAGGTGCAACGTCACAGAGGCTGGCTAGCACAAGTCTTCGTTGTTTTACGTATTTTTTTACTTTGCAAAACATTTGCATAAAAGCAACACTACACTCAGGATTGTGTGTTGTCCTAGGTGGAGACAGACAGAGAGAGAGAGAGAGAGAGAGAAAGAGAGACAGAGAGATATAGAGAGAAAGAGTGAGAGAGAGAGATAGAGTGAGACAGAGAGAGAGAGAGAGAGAGAAGAAAAAGACTAAATAGGTTCAGGGAGGGAAATAGAGAGGAAAGAGGAGCAAAAAGATCAGGGAGGAATGCTAGAAGGGAGTGAAAATGAAAAAAGGGGAACAGTACGAAGGGCAATGAGGAAATGAAGGGAGAGACTGAGAGAAGGAGGGGGCTGAGATGAGAAAGCAATTTTGGTATTACACATACACCCCTTGTTTTTGTTTTAGGGCAAAATGAGATTGAGACAGGGAGAGAGGACAGCGGCGTGTGTGTGTGTGTGTGTGTGTGTGTGTGTGTGTGTTCACTCTGATGAGTCATCTCTGCTTCCAGCGCATGAAAATTACTCCTTGCCGTTTCCATGGAAACAGCAACAAATCTGCCTCTAACACTACTCCTGGTCCCTCCACAGCTCTAAACGTAGTCAGGACAAACACAAAAACCAAACACACCCAAGTGCGTGTGTATATGAAAGACTAGGTGTATAATGCACTTGATACAATGCTGAATCTTCACTACAAAGCATAAAAATATTGCCATCAATCTAGACATGAGAGCTTAACACAGACCTGGTGTGGCCTGACTAAAACAAGCCCAGTTCCAGCATTCAATTTCTCTCTGTACAGCAAGTGGCATTTGATACAGTCAGTACAGAGATGCCACATCTGAACATATGTGGTGTCATCTGTAAAAACAAAAAACGCAGAGTTAAATCATAATCTGTGGACCAGGGTGTTTATATTTGCTAACAGGTTATCTGCACCACACAGAGAACATACCGGCCTGTGTCAGCTCCATACCATCACAGTGACAATTTGACTAAATACACAAAGCTTCAAATAGAGGAACCTGTTAGAGAAGAGTTTGCCCTTCACAGAACATAAAAATATAAATATTCCCAGACAGAAGACTTTACAACCCACACAGTCTACTCTTTTTTTCAAATAAAAAGTGTTTTGGCATCATACTAATTAGCCATTAAGCCAGATTCACAACAGTGTTCACATGATTTTGCTTTTTAATGGTCATTAAAACAAGAAATTATTATGTAATTGAACTTAGTCTACAAATTCTTGTGAAAAGGAACATTCTTGTGTTCTTCACTTCAAAGCTGAGAACTGAAAACCAGTATTTTCTCTTATGGTTGCCTTTTCTTTTCCTAACATACATTTCTGAGCTCTGTTTAATATAAACTACATCAAGCAGCCTAATATGTAGTATTACATGGAAGTCCCACTGAAGGATACTGCCATTTCTCAGGAACGTTCTCAGGCGCTTCCGCTTACGAAGGCATGGCAGATCAATTTCTTATCAGTTCTTTTCCCCAAGGCTCAAAAGCATTGCACAACATTCCTCCCAAAACCAAAATAGGCAGTTTTTGACAAGAAGGTCAGGGCATGCCAAGGCAAGACAAAGCTCAGCTTGTGCATTCTTCCCTCAAATTATACTATCGGCAGTTTCTTTTCCCGTAGTAATGAAAGTCACGCACAGTGTTAAATTGATTGAACCATGTTTGAGAATAGGAACAGGTTTGTGACATGCTATGGCACTGCAAAGGACCAACATAAGCCTTGTCAAGGTTAATGACTACCCCAAGCTGAATAGCAGCTTTAAATATTCACTGACATTTCTGAATGAATTCTCAAACACTTATTTTAAAATCACCTTATAAATTTAATGTCTATAAACATTTCAAGTATTTTCTTTAATGACGTTATAGTCCATCCAACCAAGTATTACTTTATTTAATATCCTGTCAAGTCAAGTACGTGTTTATTACACTGGAAAACAAAGATTTTGCTACTGAAAGTAAAACATGAGATTTACTTGAAATTGACTGTGCTGAACCCAAATCTGCTATCGAATTTTTCTTACCACGTCCAGATTTTAAATTAGAGGAATAACACTGTTTTGCAATAATTTGGTATTTTGATATATGACCAAGAAAGTGATGATTGCTTACAAGTACTGTTTTGGATGTAAAATTGGAGAGCAGGATAAAAGCTGGGCCTCCTATCTGCTGTAACTCTGGCCTCTCTCAGTGGAAAATGAAAGCTGTGCCCTTTACCCTTTACTCAGACTGTTTCGGTATGACTAAAATTTCTGGATTTCTGTAGAAGAATAAGTCAAAACTCGTCTATCCTGACAGTGAGGCTGACCTTAAACCAGTACCTCATGATGCAGAGAATCCAGTGCCAATTCCTCCTGACTCTGTTCTGCTAGAAGTGGCAGTTCTGATAGGGATCTGATGTGATAGGTAAAATATGCCTTCAGATTTGAATTCAACAATTCAGCATAGGACACATGGATTAGACAAAGTAGCAGGCAGAAACTATTTTTTTTAGATTTAGTGTTATCATTTCAAGCATTTTTCTTGTTTTATGATCATTTGGGCTCAGAGGCAAATGTGGGCTCAGAGGCAAAGTGACATGGATGCCAAAACTAAATCTGATATCTATCTATCTATCTATCTATCCATCCATCTATCTATCTATTTATTTAACAATCTAGTAACAATTGATTTAAAGGCCCATAATGATAAAAGGGCTGACTGTTGTTTAGAATACCTTTTTCTGGTTATAAAAATGATAAAGCTACTGAATACTAAATATAGAATCATATACTAATGTAATGAAAGAATACTCACATTCAAATTCAACAGCCCTATAAGTGAGTGTGGAAATGTGATCAGAGCTGACACATGCTGGTTAATGGACAACGGAAATGAAGCTAATGATGTCTCTCATTCAGGAACTTTAACTAATTGGCATCACGTACATGGCAATGTAGTCCGTTAGGCTAACAGTAGTTTATAGTTAAATGAAAAATGACTGACCTTTAAGGCTATAAATTAAAAAATAATTGTGTGATTATGATATTCGGCTGCCTAATTTTGGCATTATGGCAAACATTCAATAGATAAACAGGGACTAGCAATAGACCTAGCTCAACAAAGAGTGTTCAATGTATGCACACATACACAGAGAATGTGCATTATCACGCAGGTAACCTTGCTGTGATGAGCAGCTGTTAACAAACTGTATGCCCTTCCTTCTCTTTAACAGACATGCTCTGGAGACACACTAGTACAAAATTCCATTAGCAAGACAGCTGTCTGCAATGCTAAGAGGCTGTAGCACCCACAGCAAGTGTGTACCTCTAAATCCCCGATAGAAGCAACCAAAGCTAGCAGGTGTGCGTTTGTGTTTTTGTATATTTTCTTGGCAAAGATGCCCCCACCTTGTTGATAAAATAGACAAAAACAAGTTTAACCTACAATGTCAGGATGACCAAAATGCCCCTCACTCGGCAATTTGTTTGACAAAAGCCACGTTGTACGTTAAAAACTGAAATGGGAAAACGTGTGAGTCAAGTCATGTAGGTTTACACAGTACACAGTGAAATGAAACAACGTTCCTTCAGGACCATTGTGCAACACAAGAAAAAACAGAACACCACAAGACTACATAAGGGAACACAAAACAAAATACACAGAGTACAAAGGGCAAGAGAGAGAGTGCAAGGAAAACACAAGAGCAACAATACAATAGGACAAAACAAAATACATTTGACAAAAATAGCTGCAGTAAAGGGTCAAATGAATATAGTATTATAACAGATAGTGTCTTCAAGCAGTAAGGTCGTTAAGTGTTCAAATATTGCAAATATAAGTGTGCATACTGTGCATTGTGTTAGGAGAAAAAAGAACTTCATTTATTAGGGGGCATGTTTATGTGTATGTGTGGGTTTATGATTCAGTTTTGATTGAAGAGTCTGATGGCCTGAGGGAAGAAACTGTTTCCTGTTCTGGCAGTGGAGCCCTGCATGGTACAGAACCTTTTGCCAGACAAGAGGAGGGAGAGGAGGGCGTGTGAGGGGTGTGTGTGTGTGGAGGGTGTGTGGGGTCATCCACAATACTGGTGTAAATGTCTGTGACAGAGGGGAGAGAGACCCTGATTATCTTCTTAGCTGTCCTCACCATCCTCCGCAGGGTCTTGCAATCCGAACCGGTTCTTTTGTGCCACACTGTGATGTAGCTACAATGTATGTTCTCTTTAGTCACTCTGTAGAATGCGGTGACAATTCAGAGAGCCTCCGCAGGAAGTAGAGATGCTGTTGGGATTTCTTGGCTCCGCACCAGTCGGTTAGCTGCTGCACCTCCTCTTTGAACACTTGGTACAACGTTACCACTTCCGTGGGTTGACTCTAAGCAGAGTTTTCCTCACATCTGGCTCAAAGTAGTCTTGAGGAGCAAAGAGTCTTGAGGAGTATGAGAATACGTATGTGTGTCTGTGTGTGAATGTGTGTACACAACAACATAATTTCTTCTTCTTGTTAGTACAGGTATGCCAGACTAAGCACAGATCAATACAATAGTAAAAGAGTGTAAGGATTTGTGTACCTCTGGAAGGCTTCCAGCAGCTGTCTGAGAGCAGCCGAGAGCCTGTGGAGGCAGGTAAGAGCGTCCTGAGATGAGGGTGTGGAGAACGGCTGCATTGTCTGTGTTGAGCCAGGTGAGTAGTGCAGTGCTGAGAACAGAGCCGAGCTGAGATGGAGACAAATTTTTAAAATACTCATTATTACTTAGTAATTATTAAAAACACGGAACAGTTCATGCACGTTATATGTGTAGCAGGTATATACTAAATACTAAAAAAGAAAGAAGAGCTGAGAGTGTCATCTTTCAGTACATTTTCATTGTTAAATACTGACTGAAGAGAAATCATAAGACATCCATGCTGTATTTCACATTTTAAATATTGATTAGACAAATAAAAAACTAATCAACTATCCCTTAGTTTTTAACAATAAAAAGCATTACCTCAGAGTAAAAAAATGTTTGATGCACATAGGGCATCCAAAAAAATTAAAGCTCTGAAGAATGCTAAATGAACTGAAAACAACCAGGTGTCCCCTCATAGAGACTTTAGTCTTTGCTTTAAATTAAGTTAATCAAACAATCATGATTCATTCTTAAGTATTCACACTCTTTCCTCTGAAACCCTTTCTCACCTGACTTGACACAAGTTGTTCCAAAGGCTCTCAAAAAAAGCCCACACTTCCTGATGAGAAGTATGGAGAGAAGTATCTTCTGCTGCTTCAGCCATTAAAGTGTCACCATCGGTCTTGTCTTCCAAAGGAGTTTTCTGAGGCAAAAATACACACACATTAGCTTATCTTTGAATTTTGCTTTGTTTCCTGTCTATTTACAAAGCATAAGCCCTGCCCGGCTCTGAATATTTCAGTCAGAAATGGAGTGATATATGATTTAAGTGTTAAATTGCTGCTTAAATACATGCAATTCAAGCTAATGTTTTAAACCTGGGTAAACAACAAACAGTGCAGTGCTGTAGTGCTTTAGGTCTCAGAGGGCAACTACTAGTGATGCGTGAGCTGACCCATAACCCGTTGGGTCGGATGGGTTCAGGTCAGCCTATTAGAAAATTTCACGTAACGATGCGGCAGGTCAAAAAGCGACAAAGTCGCAAATAACTTACAGAAACACTGAGTGCAACATGCTTTGAACCATTTGCTCCGCAAATTATTGGTCTCTTCCCACACCTGAACAAACACACATGTTCATATGCGCCTGGTTGTCAATTTGCATTACCGAACAATACAGTAACCTACATCTAAAACACATCTGTCTGCACCATGTCTATAATTTATACTGCATTAGCCCAGGCTACCATTTATAATTATAGCCTGGACTAATGGTTAATCACGTTTTTTCAATAATTTGCAATTGTGGTTTTGGTCAGTTCATATGTTTTGCTGATAATTTGTTGATAAAGGCTTCATCTACAATTTTTTCACTTAGTGGTATCTTTAGCATTTGTCACACTGCCAAATCACTTTGGTCAGACATAAGAAGCTACCACTGAATATATGGCTGAATCAGAGAAAAGTCAAAAACAGCAGACTACACTACATAAAAACCTCATCACTTACTCTATGAATGGAATGTGACTGCTATCCGGGCTGAAGTTGGCAGTTTGCAGGTTAGGCATTTAAATAATGCATGTCGGGTGGTGTGGGGTGGCGTTCATAACAGACCACTGACCTACACATTACTAGGGGTTACATATGTTATGTTGTGTGTGTTTGTTAAGAATTACCTGGCCTTGGAGTCTGTGCTGTAGGGTCTGGAGGCAAGAGAGTGTCTGGGCTATGTGGCCACTGTACTGAGACCTGCAGCTAAATGCCATCAGCAGCTCCTCAGCCACATACAGTGCAGTCAGAAAAGAGTCATGCTCCATTGATGCACCTACAGACACAGTGGAACCACAAATACTGTATGTCTTCAGGAAAACACAGCAAGTTTGGTTCTCTCAGGTCGAACACTCAAACTCAAAACCTAAGATAATTATGAAACTGGTCTGTTAGATTAAAAAAATAAGTTAGCAAGTAAGTAGAGTTTATTTATATAGTGCATATGTATTTATATTGTGACACTGTATGTCAGACAAGCATCACAAAGGAGAAAAAGCACAATTAAAACACCATAATAAAAATTTTAAACAGAAGAAGACAGATGACAGTATAAGTTTTCTAAAAGACAGTTTGAACAAGTGTGTCTTCTTCTTAGATTTAAATAAATTGACAGATTCACTCGTTTGCAGCTCCGTGGAAGACAGCTCCGTCCACAGCCTTGGACCAACAGACTGAAAGGCACGATCCCCGTGTGTCTTCAGTGTGATGCGTGGAACAGAGAGAGGAGGTCTTGATGAATTCTCAGCACTCAGCCAGTTAAGTATGACTGCAGGGTTCAGTACAAGTATTTTAAACTGTATTCTGAATTCAGCCAGGAGCCAGTGTAAAGCCTATAAAACAGGAGTGATGTGTGACCATTTTTGCGTGTAAGTTCACAGCCTAGCAACTGTATTCTAAATGGACTGAAGAGAAGTTAAGCCACATTTTCTTAAACGGGTAAAGATATAAATAGTAATCCAAGTGGGAAAAAATAAATGCATGTACAAGCATTTCCAGCTCAGCTCTAGAGATACAGGGTCTCAGACTGTTAAGTTTAAAACAGTAAACTATACAGTATGGGTCATCAATTCTGGTCCCAGAGAGCCAAAATCCAGGACAGTTTGGTGATTGAACATTTTGAACTTTTCTGGCAAACCAGTACAAATGCAGCCTATGACCTGTGCTACTGATCCTCAGATTAAACCCTCTGTGTGAAAACAATCCTGCAGCAGTCAGTCCATCCCCAGAAAAAAGCCCTGTGTGTGAACTCAGGACAAGTGTTAAATATTTCACTAGTCAGTAGTTGTTTAGCAGTGTGCTGAAACAACTGTGGTTCAAAAAAGTTATAATTTGTTTAAAATTTTTGATCATATTACAGTATCTCTCATGAATTCTAAGCATCCTGCTTTAGTTCGTGTAGTTCATGTACCAATCTCTAAGATGTGTTTTTGTTACAGTGAAAAAGAAAAAGAGAAAAAGAGAGAGAGACTTATTGCAAGCCCTTTATGTGCATACACAGGCGGCTCCAGTAACACTCACAGAGGTCATACAAAGACATACCCACACCCACCCACACACATAAACCAGAAGCAGCATCAGATCAGATACAGGCAGGCACCATATCCTGGGCACAGTGAAAGGGGGAGCAGTACTTTTCCACCCCTCCGCAAACTCTTAATAGAGCCCTCCTTGCCTCTCCTCTTTCCTTCAATCTTTTTTCCTGCCCTCTATCTCTCTCACACACTCATTCAAAACTGGCTCCAGGCCAAGAACAGCAATGAGGAAAAGCACAGTCATGTTACCACAGCACTGATGGACAAAACTCCCATGAACACACACACACAAAGCTGTAAAGGTTTAAACGTAAAAAACTCATGCTGGTGGGACAGCATACTTGGATGTTGTTTTAATTCAGACAAGTCGCAATTACAACTCGTGACAAAAATTTGTTATCATTTTGTAAGAAATATTTCTCGCTTGTGGCTCAATAATTCTAAACTGGCATGTGTTTGTGAGAACAGGACACCCACTGATACAAATTTAACGAAAAGTGGGGCTCCCGATCATCAAAATATTAGCTGTCTCATCAGAAGACTGCAAGCTCGATCAAGTTCGACTTTGCCACAAACAAGTAGCTCTTTCTGGGTGGGTAAGATGGACCCACCATTCCCCTTCACAGGAGTCTGCCCACTATCCTAACAGAAGTGGTTCTCTTCCAAATGTATTTTCTATGCTGTGTCTAGGTAATGTCTAAGTTGTAGTGGTGCTTCATAAAAAGGATGAGAGTGTCTTCACTCTTTCACATTGGTAGTACTCTGTAACAGAAGTCCAAGCTAGTGGGTAAAATTTGTGCAGTAAACTGGGGGGGGGATTAAAAATTAAAACAGATTGTTGTGGAAAGAAAACTGCCAAAGTTTCTGTTAGCTCTTGAAAACTAATTTCAGAGCAACTGGCAGAGCAGATTCAAACCTGTCCATACAGAATAAGAATCACACGTAAATGTAACAAGTAAAAACAAAAAAAAAAAAAAGTAATTAAGTAATTTTGTACTTCAAGCTCTATTGTCATTAGTGGACTACGCTTCAAAATTTAAACAGTCATCCATCTTCATCCAATCTTTTTTTCAAAATATCATGAGAATATTAACCTGTGAACTCAGTAATGTGAATTTGTTTAAATTGTGAATGGAGTGTATTGTTATCCCCCAATTGTATAGTGACTTTGTGAGTAGCCCATTGAACAGAGTAATTAAATCAAAATCAACTTCTCGTGATGCATAATCATACAGTATAATGAAAAATAATAAAACAATGACAGGCCTAGTCAACAATATTTCTGCAGCTAAAGGCACAGTAATGTGCACCAGACACACATAAAAACACTTACCTGAGCACAGGCAGCTGCTGAGCGTCTCCACACAGCTTTGCAGATTTCTCTTAATAATGCTCCCAAACACAGCAATCCAGTGCTTCCGGAAACACTGCAGTACAGTCTCCAGAGTCCATGGAGGTTTCAAATACACTATCTGCAAATCACACACAAGGCCGAGAGCAAAATATCAGAATATATGCTTCACAAATGTGTCTGTGGAAAAACACTGATTCAACACTAAAGTAGCATTTTCATATGAGCTTAGTTTTAGGGATACACACTAAGCGGTATTGTTCCCTCAATGCAATGTGGGTAAATAGAGCAGCTCTATTGGAAAAGAATGGCAGTACACCATATAAACACACATAGCTTAAAGGAATGGCTTGGAAAAAAAACAGTGAGCTACACAGTGAGCTATAAATATGAACAAAAATTGTATGTGTATCCAACCACTGCAGCTAGTCAGTTTTTACCCACTGAAAGTTAATTTTAGTTTGAAAGCTTGAGGCTGTTTTCATGGCAAGAGAAATCTAAACATAATCCAGTTCTTTAGAAGCTCATTCTCAGTAAAACCAGATGATTCTTTTTCTGAGTAACTCAAAGCCTCTTCTGAAGCAATGCTTCAAAAAATTATTTAAGCTTCTGTAAGTTTATAAAAGCTTATGCCAAAAAAAATCATGCATTTCCAATACTTCTCGAGTTTCATATTTGACATGGAACTATTCTGCTATAAAGCATGCTATTCCCAAAAACATACACCAATAGGAAGAACACTTTTTCATGTGTAAGATGCAGGTGTGAGACACAAATTACACTTTGTCAAAGTACAAATTTCACTAGATTTATAACAAATAAAACATTGAATGTATTCAGTTGTGTTGTCATGTACTAGTGTAGCACATGACATGTCTCAAATGTTGCTAACTGTACAAATTCTGATGCACAGTACTGTTAAAAAAGGGTCAAATTCAGTAACATTACTACAATATGTAAAGTACACGAAAAAAACTGTGAAGTAGTTTCTGGAATGACTCCTAAGTGATATCACACTTTCAAGAGGTTCAGCTGCTTATGTAGGTCATCTACATATATTCTACAGAGAAGCCGAGGCATTTTAACCCTACTGAATGGGGAATATGTTAATAGGGTCTTATGTTTTTAGAAACAGTTATTTAGGCCTAACTCATCCTCTGCATCTTCCCCTCTCTATTGTTTCTTGTGCCTTTGCTGTTGTGTACTAGGATCAAACTAAAAGAGTCAAGCTGCAAAGTAATTCAACGGGAATGTGTTTACAACAGTGAAGGAACGAGGATTTCAGTGTAAGGAACAGACTACTCAGTCTATTCAATCACAGTGTGTATCCAAAGCAGAAAAACAATAAAATACAAGCTACAGGAGATTAAACAATCTTAAAAGGTAAGGCAGAGTTTTTCAAATGCAGAACCAGAATGCAGTACTGACCCTGTGTTTTGAAATCAATGGCAGTTAAATTACTTGATAACTGATTGGGACGCTGTATACATCGATTACAAAGTATAGGACCGGGAAACTGTACTGGAGGTCTGGATTTGAAGACCTCCGCTATAAGGTATAAAGCACTGTTTTTTTATTTGGCCCCTGGTGTCCAACATCATTGCATGGTTGCACTATATCCTATTGCAACAGAAGTGATCCAGCTCATGAAGAGCTCTATACTCAGAAGGCAATCCAGTGCTTTGAATCAAGTAATAACTGAATGTTATGTCTTGTCAGGAATGGGGGTATACTGGTACACAGTTAAAGGCTGTGTGTGTCTGTGTGTGTCTGTGTGTGTCTCAGTTACCTCTGTCCAAAGCTCTCCAAACGCAGCCCTCATCTCTTCCTCCAGAACAGCAGACAGAGCTTTCAGCAAGCTGCTTTCCAGCACTGACACACACTCACTCAGATCCCGCTCTGCCACAGCTGTGTGCCTTTTGCTTGTTTCTTCTTCATTACAAGGCTTTCTCTCCTGTTCTGCTTTTACATCACAAAGAAAACAGTTTAGGTGATCAAATCATTATGAAAAAACAATCAGACAGCTCATGCTTTTTTCAGTGAGATAAAAAAGGCATGAGTGTGAGACCTCTCTGCACCCTAACGTCAATATATAAAACCAAAGTTTTCTGAAGCAGAGAGGAGTGAAATTTAGAGAGAACTACAGGCTAGATATTTAATCCTTTGTTAAAGAAATGCTGACAAAAATGTTATTGTGCCAACTATTAACAAGCTGTATCTGAACATATACAAATTTAATTATAAAACACACACATGCATATATGAGGTGTTTTGTAGCTCTGATGTTCATGCCCAGGCCCGGCGCCAGCGGTTGGGGGCAACTGAAGTTGGGGGCAATTGAAATGCAGAGAGGGGGCGGCAATTTAACCCTTTAGGCGCCAAGGTTTATCTTTTAAATACTGGTATACTCATCTAATTTGCATATTATGATGTCATAATGAAGTTTATACACCAACAGGTTCATCAAAGCGTTTGATCCAGTCCTGATACACTTCCTCGTTTCTCAAATATACCCAGCCACCATTATCATCTCTATTTCCAGCCCTGTTCAGATCCAGATCACCCTAGCTGCCTCTGCTACGTATCCCAGCTCTCTCACACACACACTCTCACACACGGCCGCGTGTAGCACGGAGCCACCACCTCTCTCACACCACGACAGTATGTAGCGGAGACTCCACCCCTTTGGAGAACTGGATGGGGAGAGCTAGTGCTACAACTACTTTCAGCCCCATTTCTCCCT
>JBBPCX010000160.1:18877920-18900482 GCA_037974365.1 Hydrocynus forskahlii
CTTGTCACTGTACCATTCACAAAGTGTAGGGCAGTTCTGTATTGACTAGACACACCTGCCCACACCGTAACACCACCCCCCTGTGGCGCTGGGCCTGTTCATGCCACTCCATTGCATCCATTGTTCTGTCAAAAAAAAATTCTCAAGTAAACAGCTGGCAGTAAATTACCTATGTGAGGTATGCTAGAGGTCAGTGCATGACCTTCTTTGGGACGTCCTGCAGGGGGATGGGCAGTCTGTTGGCTATAGCTGTGGTTTAACAGTCCAGGGTTTACTTCTGCCTGCATCACTAGATCTGCTTTACTCAGGGCCTTGACTCCACTCAACAAAGCTTTACTGCAGAGGTTCTTATCATTACTACAACCAAAGAGAGTGAGAATATGAAAGAAAAACAATGATCAGAGATGTTCAGATGATTGATGCATTTGACTAAACAAAACTAAATACGGAAAGAAAACAAAATTAAAAGAAACATTTCCTCCTGCATATGGTTGAACATGACTATGTGTTTATACTATGCACACAGTAGAGGTCAGAGTGAATGGAGAAAGTGCTCACGTGCACAGGATAAGAGTGCCATCTGGATACAACATCTGGTACTGCAGACAGCATTGCAGCACTCGGTCATCATTATTCATGACACCAGGCTGACCTGAAAGAATATTCAACTGATTTAAACACACAGAAGTCTCATTTGGCAAACTTGTTTAGGCACAATGACATAACAGGTTTTGTTAAAAAAAATTACATTTTAAGTTTTAAAAAGCCACTCAACATGTTTTATGTGAGATGTGAGATTACAAAGACTTTACAATCGCAATGATAGGAACCAGGATTGCAAAGTCTACCGTGTAAATGTAGCCATTTTACATGCCACCCAAAATGACCAGTGAACCTACACATGTATGAGCTTTTATATTTAATGTTGATCATGTTAAATTAGTGGAAAATCTTCAGACAGAGTTTTGTGCATTAGTATGCCCTGCATGCATCTGCCTGTTTTCGCTGTGCTTATATCATGTGTTTCAGCCCAAACTTTCAAAACGTTCTAACATTTCGCAAAATCTGTGAATTCTCTTTTAATGTTCAGGTTAGTGTGAGCACTGAGTTTAGTGTTTGAGTTTAAAAAACAAAATAAAATGTGAGGTGGTAAAATACGAGCCTCCACAAAGCAGCTACGGCTACGGTGTTATTGTTTTTTATTTTAGTTATAAGTTCTCAAAATATACTGGAACTCTAAGGATGTGAATATTATGACATGTAAACACAGAAAAACTGACAGGAAGTCTGGGAGGCTTGCTGCATGGATTGGCCCCAGAGACGTGGCTCCTGGCTTTTCAGACAGCTGTAAATGTAATGGACAGCAGGTCGGGCTTTGCACTCCACATTCTGAGAAACCTTTCCACTCTTCAATGCATCAAGTTCTTGCAGAACCACCCAGGGTATCAGCAATGTGGGGAAGCCCAGGGCTACAGACCGATGGAGACAGCAGAGAGAAAAAATAAAGCAAGAATAAAACTACGTGCAAAGACTTCGAGCTGAACTGATAAATCTGTGCTATTAACTGCACATTAGGATTTGAAATGCAAATTCTGACACATCACATAAAATGAGGCACTAAAAGTCTGTCTGTCACAGGACTCAGAAGGCCCTTATTAAGCACATTAAACTAACGTTCACACTGCATTTGCTCTGTTGCTATCCACTGTGTAGATATTATTAGGACATTCAGAGAGCAACTATTTCTATCTTACCTCCGAGCCCATGGGACCTCATCTTCTTCACAACATCCAGATGACTGAGGAGAATATTGGTGTCCAGCACAATGAGGAGTTCCTCCTGGTGCTGGCCTGAAGACACCAAACCCACATACAAAAGAGAAAAAGTAAAATATTGGTATTGGCAACTTAGCCACAAATGAACAGTATATAGCCTATTATATAATTTATATCACACTGTAATAATTTGAAATAGGTATTTTTCCTAAATGTGTCAATTTAACCCAAAAGTGACATTACTATGTGCCATGGTGGTGCCCTCTTCTGGTGGGTCGACATCCATGCAAGTGAGCTCTCCATAGCTCTCCACCACATTCACCTGTAGTCGCTGGTCAGATCGGGCCAGGTGCAACTCTTCTACAAGCTGCATCTATAAACACAGCACAAGGTTATGACAACCACAAATGCATCAAGTCTTCATGAAGAACTAAAGATGTATTGTATGACTCACCTCTTGGTCATTGTCAAAAGTTTCTGTGAGCTCAGCAGAAGTACCTTGACAAACAGTCTGCGAAAAAAAAAAGGTTTCTGTAATGAATATAGTGTCTTGCTTATTTAAATGCAAATTAAGAACTTATGTTAGGCCTTTCTGTTCATAAGTTAGATTTCAACCTGCCTGTTACATTATAAGTTAGATCTCATCATTGGACACCACTGTAATTACACAAGAACTTTGTAGGGATAAAATTTAGCAAAATAAACATCCTTACTTGCTCTGTGGGAGCTTTGCTTGGTGATCTCTTCTCTCTCCTTAGACTTGACTGTACAGGCTGGATGTGAGGTAAAGAAAAAGGTTTACAGGGTTCTGAGCATAGAGGAACTCTTGAAGGAACCTCTGAAGGCCTCAGTTCATTTTGTTGTTGGGCAGTATTTGGAGGTTGAGGGCTCACACTATGCTTTGTGTTGAGAGCTGACATTTTGCCTTCACCATCATTGTCCCAGACATTTCTGCCTGTCTGTGCCTTTATAACACTAGATTTATTTGAAATCTTGAACTTAACAGGGGGATGTGACAACAGTTCTTTACTTGAGCTCAGATGATGTGCAGAGTCAGATCGCCCCCCTTGTGCATCATTGCCCTGTGTTTTGGGACAAGCATATTGAGTAGTTTTTGGTATCAGTGCAGATGCTTGATTTTTGACAGATGATGAGGACGCTTTTGAGTGTTTGCTCTCTGTTTTAGTGTGACTTCTAGTACTGCATTCCCCAAAGTCTTTGCTTAACTTCCTGGACCTCCTCTCCACCAGTTTCCTTCTCTGCTGACTCAGCTCCTCAGATGTTCGGTGTTCCACAACAACATCAGCCTGTTCTTTAACGCTTCGTCTTTTAGTAGCTGGGTGATCCACTTCAGCGGAGGACAGTCTCTTTACTCGCTTCTTTGTCTCCTCCTCACAGACAGACTTAGGTGACCTCTGTCTGGGCTCTGGTGAACGCCTCCTCTTAACCAGCTTCTTTCTCTGCTCCGCCAGCTCTTTGGATGAGACATCACGAGCTGGCCTGGATGGACTCTGACTGTTTGAGCACTTTGCTGTGCTAGAAACATAATGTCTTGAAGATGAGTGCTCCGCTGAGCCATGTAATGCTCTGTGATCGCTGACCTGAAATGGTTTGCTTCCCTTGAACACTGTCTGACTGTTTTTTCCATCTGATTTTTTGTATGTGTCCCTCTTCAGGCCATCATTTGTGAATGACTGTGGACAGTCAGTGCTTTTTCTCCTGCAAAACAGATAAAAGAAAGACCATTCAATGCTCAAATGTACAAGATAATAAAAAGGACACCCACTAAGGCAGCTCTACTAAGTCTCACCTAGACACATGCTCATGTCTGCTTCTATCCTTGTGCTTGCCACGGGTCTCTGTATCATGTTTTCTCTGAAGCAGTAAAAAAATAGCAAATTAAAATGTTATATCTTATTTCTGTAGAACAGATGGAAAAACAGCAAAAAAATATTTTACCTTTACTCGGTCCTCAAAGGGTGGTGTGGGCGATCTCTTCCTTTCTTTCTTATGCTTCTTTGTTTTAGCCTTTTTTTTGGTCATTGCTGCTGTCTGTGATGTACAAATTTTTTTATGTAAATCTAACAGGGCCATTTCACTGACCAATAAATAAAGTGGACATACTGGCGCAGGCAAAAACGTTTGTTTCTGCTTAGAACTTCATAGCAGCATGATCAAGTGATGGGGACTTTTCTAGCTTTTGTCAGTCTACAGCAACATAAAGTAAACTACTCTGATTAAATGTACAAGCCCTCCACAGTTAAGAGATAGCTGTCTGAAGTTCTTTTATTTATTTTTAAATCTGGATCTGCAGTCACGACTAAGTAAATAATTTATGGGTTAATCAAGTGTACATGAGAGAAACATGAGTACATGTGTACATGAGAAACATGTGTACATGAGAAACATGTGTACATGAGAGAAACCCCAGAAAATGTCAATTGTAAGACGAAATTTATAAGATTGCTATTACATTACAGCACACAACTGAAATCAGAAACTAATATCGAATCCCAATTACTTAGTAATACATGTAACTATGTAGCTAACGAGTTAACAAGTATTGAACTGGTGAACTAGTACTGAAAGTATGATCTAGCGCTGAACTTGTAAACTAGTACTGAATTTCTGCTTTAGTTCTGAATTTCTTAACTTGTACTGAAATTGTGAACTAGTACTTCAAGCAGTATGATTGTTATTATTTTTTAGGCTACAGTGGACAAAATATGAGTGAGAGTAGTTATCACCGAATCTAAATGATCTGAGCTGAGTGGGTAAACATATATTCCCTGCGTGAGTGTATATGTAATGCTGTTAACGAGCTGGTTAATATTTTAAATGAGCTTTAATATTGTTTGTTGTTGTTAGCAACTAGCTAACTAGGCTACAAAAGGCAACACAGACCTCGGAAAGCAAGCATTTCTGCTCACAACTAACTGCGAAGGAGCATCTCTGATTTCAGCACTTTGTGTCCGAGACCCTCCTTTCTTCACTACGATATCAAGAACTTTAAAGGTTCACTCTCCAGAGTCTGACAGGTCGCTGGGCAACATTTTCACACCGCAGTACAGACTGGGGTGCTTGGAACGGAACCTCGGCCGAATCGAGGCTTCTAATTGGTTCACTGGCTCGTTGTGGGCGGGGCAATTGAGGAGTTCTCCGGTTGTTGCGTAGATTCCTGTATTCACAGAGATCGGCGTAAGCTACTGCCAATTTCTCTGGGCTAAAAAGGATAGAATAGAATAGAATAGAATAGAATAGAATAGAATAGAATAGAATAGAATAATTGTTATTTCAATACACAGGAATATACAGTGCAACGAGATTTGCAGCTCTGCAGATGTAATTACAAATATAAAATATATAATGTTGTATATACAAGTAAATCTAATGTATAACGAAATGTGTATATGTATATATAGTAAACCGTTCCAAGAGCACCCACGTATATATAACAACACCTATTTTTATTGTGTAAAACCTAAATATGCCCCCAAATTTGCTCCCAAAACACTTTAATTTCTTTTTTAATTCATCTTTAATTCAGCTTAGTACATTTCCCCCCACTAAAGGACCAAGACTTAGCACACACAACAACCAATCCCCCGCTCCACACCTGTAGACCTACATTTTAAACTGAACTCGGTAGTGTTACAATGTAAATACCGATGGTTATCCCTGTATGACTGTACTGTAATTAATGTACACACATCTATAAGTACACACACACACACACACATATATGTGTGTGTGTACTTATAGATGCCTTTTTAAAAATTATTTTAAATTGCAGTTTTGTTCTTCTATGCTGATTTTATTGCTTACTTTTATTTTGTGCTTTTATGGTCAAACTATCTCTATAAACCACATTGCATGAGTTTTGGGCCTGATAATGTGCTCTAAAATGATCTTGCCTTGCCTCAAGCGTCATGATGCAAATCTCACTGTTGTTTTGGGCTCCACTGAGCCTTTAATACATCTAAATTTGGTCCACTGAATGGTTCACTAAACAATAATTCGTTTTGTCCATTAATTCATTTTTTGTATTAAATTCCATTGTACGTTTTAATGTGTTTTTCTTTTCCTGTAAAGTTACCATTTTGTAGACACAAGGTTTAGTTCCAACAGCAAATATATAAATATTTATGTATTTCTTTTGCTTCTTTAGTATCTGTGATCCTTTCTGTGGTAATTTGGGATGTACAGCACTGGATGTAATTTTAGACAAAAGGACATCACAGTGCGACTAATAATACTGTTTGACAAAAAGAGACCAGATACAAGAGACTGGACATGATTAAGTATATTTTCTCAGAATAAAATCTCTCATCTCTTCTGTCTGAGCATTAGAGCCAGCTGGGAGCCTGAACTTCAGGGGTGTTCTGAGGCCTGGGAGTCCAAGACTACAGCCCCCAAATCTGGATCTATTATTGTGTATTCTATTTGTTCTGATGCTGACTAAATTAAAACAACCCCCCATGTTTGTAATGTTTAAGTAGCACTTAAAACACTTCCATTTAAGTTAGGCAGGCTTTCTCACATCCCTCAGTAAACAAAGCCACTTAACAAATGACATTCTGTTGTTTATTACAAAAATGAAAGTACAGTAAAATAAACATTTACATTACATTTACATTGGGAAGATGCTCTTATGCAGAGCAAAGAACATCAGAGCTTAAGTAGTCTACACTTGTTCTTCATACCTGTGAAGCTAGACTTTTTAACCAAGTTACTTTCAGCCATACACACCTTAATACACCCTGTCAAAAAGAAAGTCACAAGTAAATGCACAGTTGGCAAAAAACATGGACAAGAGTTAAGAGAATGGACAAGAGTTAAGAGAATAAGTGGCGAAGTTTTAAAAATATATATATATATTATATAAAAAATATGCAAGTGATAAGCATGAGGACTAGTTAGTCCCCTATAATACTAGTTAGCACCCTATTATATACATAAACAGTGCTATAATCTGGGTGTTCTATTGGCTCTAGCTCTGAAATACTATGTAACTGGTTATCTGCATTCTTTTGTATACTTGATTGGTTTCAGTGTGTTTTGATGGTGACATATTCAGTTTGGTCCTCAGTGTTGATATGAACATGTGGGGCTGTGTTACTGTGGACAACAGTTGAGTACGTCACATCAGAATCAGCCTGAGGAGAGAGAAAATGGAGAAATTAATTACACACAAATTGGGCTCTCCAACACGTATGCAAACAAGTTTACTCCTGGACAGGATTGTATCTGGATAAGGCCAAAAACAGATTAAAATACAAAGGTAAATGCACCCAAGACGAGTTTAAAACAGAAATCTGATTGCTCAAACCACTGCAGCTAGAATTGAGCCATCTCTCCAAGACACAATTGATAACCAAAATCCCTCTCAATACTGTCAGAGTGCCCCCTGCTGTCCTGCTAATGGAAGAGACCACATTTCAACACTTGTAAAGTGACATACATGAACACACCACAGCACACAATGTGAACAGAACAAAGTTCTTTCTCTGCAGTTAACTCATTCAACAAGTGAAAGCGGGCAGCCAGGATGACAGCACCTGGGGAACAGTGCTTAAGGTCCAACTATGGATTTGAACCCACACCTTTATGATTGCGGGGCAATGCCCTAACCACTAGACCACCAGCTGCCCCTAAGCAGCACTGCTCTTTCAATTCTCCTGACATTAGTTTAATTTTAATTCCATTTTCCACCTTGGATGAGTAAGTTAGCTGAAATAAAGCACCGGTTTAGTTAAACTTCATCACACCTCATCGCTTTTTTAACTGATTCTGATGCAGATTTTATTCTGGTTGCTTATTTGACCCTTTATGATATAAGTCACAACAGACACGTGCGTTACTGTTTATGTACATCTGTAAAACGTACAAGTGCTCTAAATGCATGCCATTTTATAAACAAGCAAATTGAAACAAGTAGAATCCCACTGTGGAACCCACACATATATGAAACTAAAGCAGCTCAGGGGAAGGAACTACGTTTCTGCTGAGTGTCATGTTATTAGCAAGATTTACCATCTTTCAGCTTCCAGTTCACAGTTCAAGGTTCAAGGTTCACTTTATTTGTCATCAGCAACTTTACACATGTACAAAGTTGTGATGAGACATTTCCCCATGGCCCCAGTGCAACATATAGTAACACTGAACATAACATTCAACTGGACAAAAGGTGCATACAGGCAACACAACAGTACAAAAGTGACATTTAGTGTAGAGATGGAAATATGGAGATGGAATAGTTGGAATGGATGGAATATAAACCTCAGTGTTGATATTGCTCATTGTGTATGTTTTCTAAGGCAATTTATAGCATCTAAGTAGTTTATTAACATAAAGTGCAAGAACATTTCCGTATGCAAACAGTTACAATAAATAGACAAAACAATAAATGAACAACACTCCAGTACTATTGAAGGTGGAGAATGAAAAGGGGATGTAAACCTTAAAGACTGATATTGCACATGGTTATTATATTGCACAGGTTATTATATTGCACGGGTTAGATGTAGAACTGAAGACACCATTGGAAGGAAGGTGAATTAGCTATTGTATTACACTAGTGAATTTGAGCATCTAAGTGGAATGCAGGTGCGAGGTAGTTTGAGCATGTGCGAGGTAGTTTGAGCTTTGATATTACTGTGCGTTCAGAGTCCTGATGGTTTGTGGTATGAAGCTGTGACACTCGTGGAGGCAGAACGGCAGCTACGATATTGTTTGCCAGATGGTAAAAGTGAAAAGAGTCCATGTCCTTCACTATATTGCTAGCTCTGTTGTAGCAGCGGGTCTTGAAAATGTCTGTCAGATGAGGTAGGGGTGCACCGATAACCTTCTCAGCTGCTCTCACTATTCGCTGTAGTGTGTTACGGTCTGCTTTAGTCTTCCATTCTGTGAAAATCTTTAAGCAGAAACTGAAAAATGTCCAAGTTGCTCAACAGCAGCTAAACTAAGAATGTGCTCACCTGATTTTCCTGCTTTCCAACTGGGTCCACATGTCCTTCAGTGGTCACATTCTGTCCACTGCTCCTTCCTAAAAGAAAGAATAAATCTATTTGAACAGACGACCTGAGAGTGTCCAATACAAAGCTGTAAAGGACTGCATATTTATTGATAGTGAGTAGTGTTACCGAAATCTTTGTTATTGGTTTAGAATGGTTATGAACAGATTTTTAATTTTAATAGCTCCATTGTTATTGGAAACAGCCCCATTTTTACAAATGTCTACCCAGAATGTATGTTTTTCTGTGTGTGCGTGGAGTGCGTAAATTGTACCTCTACGTTTCCAGCAGATGAACACCACTACCCCGAGCACCACCAGCAGTAAAACTGTAAGGATCCCAAGATTAAATCAATAAAACAAAAACTCAAAGTAAAATAAACAAACAAACAAAAGCGCCTCTTTTCCAGCGCTGATTAAAATAGAGAACTGTTTTACCTGGGATTAGGCTGTATTTTGCCTGTTGGTTTGGGGGTGGTTCTGATGAGGTAGGAGTGCGTGTTGTAGTTTCACTCACTGTAAAGATAAATTACAAACACACAACATAATCACTTTCTGCCTGATATTTTTCTACATCATGTGAAAACTGCAACATGTGTATCTTCATTTCACCAAAATAAAACCTAATTTGTATAGCTTTATTGGTATGTTTTTTTCTTTCAGTTAGCTGACTTTGAATCACGGATATCCCACTGAGTATTTGAACTGTTTACCTTCAACTGTTAGCCAGAAGTCTCTGTATTCAATATTAGTCGTCTCACATCTGTAGAATCCCTTGTCTTCCTCTCTCAGGTCAGATATGAGCAGAGAGAGATTACCAGGAGAGTCCTGATTACACTGCTGAAGTCTGTCTCTGTACTGCTCTAGAGTGAACACTTCAGACCAGTTTTCTCTTCTAGAGCGCCTCCAGGTGATTTTCTCAGGTTTCTTCTGCAGGTCAGTGCAGGAGCAGGGCAGCAGTACTGAACCTCCTCTGTGTCCTGCGATATCTCTGACCTGGTGTTCACCTGAGAGAGTGCAGCCTGCACACACACACACGCACACACACACACACACCTCACATTATATTATGAATTAGAAAACACGTCATTTCTCTGAATGAAAACAAGTGAGATGAAACACGACAAGCAGAAGATACAAACACTCCATCCTCACTGATTCTCTACCACACTGCCTCTGCGTTTCTCACTAAGACTGTCTTTGTTTTATCAGAAAACCTGGTCAGTCGCTGTGTCATTTCTCCTTTTTCACAATCTCTCAGTATCTGTCACTGTCATGTGTCGCTCTGCTTCTGTGCTCTGTTCTACTGCATAAGACCACTAACTCCCATTCCAACACATATGAGTAGAATAAAAGAGGGAGCAAAGAGTTAACAGGGAATGAAGTGATAAGACTCAGAATCCTGTTTGTTTAGGGGTATAAGGCACCAAGCAATGAGGCATGAGGACACAAAAATTCTCATTTTAAAAAACAGGGTTTTATTACCCAAACATGTACAAAGACCAACAACTACCAAGAACTAGGCCTATAAAAGAGGTCAAACGAAACAAACTTAACTCAAAACAAAGACATTTAACATGACTTTAACTAAACAAAACTGACTTACTACTTCTGTGGTCCCTGGAACTCTGCTCAGTGCTGTAACTTCCTCCTGCGGTAATCAGGCCTACAGTGCAATACCGATCACTCCAGAAGGTTTACGTAATGTCCACACTTGCAGTCTATTCATTGTCTGTCCATTGTCCTGTCTGTTGTAACCTGCACTCTGTTGAATGTTGTTGTATGTTGCACTGTGGTCCACTCTGGATGTATGCACAACTGCTGAGGACAAAAAAGTAACCTTGAATAATGAAACGAAGGGGAACATACATAGTGGCTTGGCCAAACCAAAGAATACACAGAGGGGTAAACAAAATACACATTCTTTCAACCCATTCCAAACAAAACACCTGAGGCCAAAATTCCCCTCTGGCACATGGCGACGTGATATGGCCTAATTTGCAGGCCCTGAGATTAGGTGTCCTCAGCCCTCAGCCACATATTTGCCCAACCAGGAAGGTACTGCCCCCAACGCCCAGCAAAGGTAACTCCAGCAACAAAGAAACACAAGGTTAATGACAAGTCAACCTATTCTACAACCTTACAGACCTAACATGTGTGTGCGCCATTTTAAACAATGTATGGTTAAAGCACATAAACTATAAATCAAACAAAGTGTGTAATGTGAATTATTTGAACATGATAATAGAAGTGACTAAATAATAAACTGTGCAGCAAATGAACCAGGTGCATTGATGGAAAATGGGATAATACTCCCCTGTGTCGGTCACCCCCACCACAAGGGGTGAAGATTTCTTTCATTTCGAGCTCATGTTGAAACTAAACCTGATGCAGTAACTCCTCAGGAATTGTGCAATATTAACCCAGAAAGAGGAGGAGAATAGTTTTGGAAATAGTTCTATAGTGTGTGTGTGTGTGTGTGTGTGTGTGTATACAGGGTGATACAGAAAAACGGGAACTTTTGGCAAACATAAAAATAGAAAACATTTTTATGGCGAAAGCACGCTGTCTACCGTTCAACTCCTCCATTATTACTGAATGGTGTGATTGTTTACAGCTCATAGCCCCCCTTCTGTAGTGCTGCCAACTGTACTCGGCTGCCACTACACACCTCAAAAGTTCCAGTTTTTCTGTATCACCCTGTATTTATATACAGTAGACCCCTGAAATTCATGGGGCCTACGTTTCAAGAGCAGCCACGAATTGTGAAAAAAAATGCGAATTTGTGATGTGGTAAACATGCCTATTTTTATGGTGTAAACCCTAAATATGGCCCCAAATATGCTCATTTTAAACTCAGCTTAATACATTACCCTTAAAAAGAAATGTAAAGGTAATCCCGTATCCGTACTGTACAGTGTACACTGAACTGCTGTCTCTCATAGTGCTAGAATGTAAAATACCGATGTTACCCTTGTATAGACTGTACTGTAATTCATGCAAGCAGGTAAATACAGTAATTATTTAATTTCATTTACAGAAATAAAAATACAGGGCTTTAAGAAGAACAAAATGAAAAACACACGAACACTCAGCGAAACACACGAGACGCTCCACGCGGGAAACTGTTATGATGCACGAATGCTGGACTGCAGCTGCCAGACGCGTCACAGGGCAGCAGCCAAAGTACCAAGCTTTCTTAAACTTTATATTCAAAGGTCCAACTCTAATTTCTAGATAAGATCAAAGGTCCGGGATGACAAGTGATAAGCAAATCTCTTTTATTAAATTTGCTCACAACATACAGCCAAAAGAAATGGCGCCGTTTGCCTATAATTCTTTGCTTGTGAACCTTGTGAACCTTGTGTAATATGCACTGTAGTTTTATGTAAAGATTTAACAATAACATTGATTAACTTAATTACTTTTATGCCTCAACAAATAAAGTTGCGACAGGACATAACACCTCCCTCTCCGGTGACTCTTACAATGACGCAGGTATTCACAGGACCGCACTTGAATACCCGTTAGCCTTAGCTGTCTTGCTAATGTGGATGCAGAAACCTGAGAATTGAAGCGCGTCAACATTGCATCACACGTGCGCCGACTGACAACGTTACTTCGGTTAATCTCAGGCCAGGATCAGCGTAAAAGCTAAAATATGTTATATTTTACAAGATAATAATTTATTGAAACATACACTTAATTGCAGTGCATTAATGCATTCCTAATCTGATGTGTGGACTGGGTCCGGAATGACCCCTTCGGTCCGGATAGGGACCGGGACCAGACTTTGAGAATTGCTGTAGCTAATATACGGTTACATTGTGTTCTCTCAAAAACGCTAAAAATGTAAACAGTTATATTTTCTATGAAAATTTGGCTAAATTTATGTTCATATTTATGTTACAAAATTAGTAAATTATATTATTCTAAATTTAGCATTAAAATGCATGAAAAATTATATATTGCTACAAAAAAGCAAAAAAAGTAATGTGGAGGATATTTGCAGTTTTGGCAAATTTGTGGGGATTTCCGCAAACAATATCAGTTATGTTCTAAGAAAAAATCTGCAAATGACAGAGGCCACGAACTCACTGTGTGTGTGTGTGTGTGTGTGTGTGTTTGTGTGTATGTGTGTGTGTTTGTTTGTATAGATAGACACATAGATAAAATAAGATAAGATAAACCTTTATCAGTCCCACAAGTGGGAAATTTGCATTGTCACAGCAGAAAGGGGACAGTACAAAGGTAAGAGCAGCAAAAACGAAAAAACAATACAATAGAATAAAAAACTATACCAACAGTGGAATATAAAATGTGGAAAACAATAAAACACGGATGAGAGAAATTCTGGACCCAAATTCTACCTTTTAGCAACAACAAAATGGTGGACAGTCATGCTGATTCAGATTTCTTCATTTTACTCACTTAAATAAATCACACTCAGTATTTTAGTCACTCAGATGAGAAAGAAAGTCAATCTATAGACAGGTGGTATTCTGATGTACTTATAATTTCATACATTCAGTACAAGAACAAGATTAAGGTTTCTTTGCACTGTCTCTAACACTCTGAAATTGCAAAAGTATTTAGAGTGAACCGAGATTAATGTGATTAAAGGAAGTGGAGGAAAGCAGACAAAGGACTTTTAGTTGCTGATATTAAAGAGTTCATTTTATTTAGGCGCAGGCATGACAGTGTTTACACAAAGCAATACAGTTCAGTTACGTGTGTTTAGAAAAAAGGGATACATTCTGTCTTCAGATGTAAATGAGCAAGTGTGTGTTAGTTTAACAGTTTTCTGGAGGTTAACGTGCAACACACATCCTGGAGAGAGAACACACACACAAACACACACACACACACACACAAACACACACACACACACACACACACACACACACAAACTTTAGTCAGTATTAAAGATGCTGTGTGTTTTGTATATTTAAATGAAATGTGTCTTCAGCACCAGTGCAGAACGTTGATTAAAAGTATTCAGTTTCATGTAAAGTTCAGTGTGTGTTAAATGCTTTAGAAAATCTGCCTCTGTGAGACTGCTGGTACCCACCTGATCCTCTTACTGTCAGTTGTGGCTGCAGTTGGAGACACTTGTGATGGAGTTTCTCTCACTGCCCAGATAAATAACAAGCAAGCACATGAACACAAAACACACAATAAATCACTCCCTGCTTATTCTCTTCATTTTCATGACCATCATCCATAATAAAACATAACTAGTTTGACCGATAACTAATGAAAAGTTCAACTTTCATAGAATTTTCAGTTTCTTTGTTTCAGCTGACTTTGAATCACAGATATCCCACTGAGTATTTAAACTGTTTACAGCGGCTTCCAGCTAACAGTTGAAGGTATTCAATATTATTCTTCCGACATCTGTAGAATCCCTTGACTTCTTCTTTCAGGTCAGATATGAGCAGAGAGAGATTACCAGGCGAGTCCTGATTACACTGCTGAGGTCTGCCTCTGTACTGCTCAACACTGAGTACATCATGCCAGTCATCTCTACTAAGGAACCTCCAGGTGATTTCCTGCAGTACTGCAGAGCAAATGACCACAGACAGAAATGTCTATTTAAAGTAAAGATTTGGTTCCCTTTGAGTGTAACTGTTGAAATACAGCCTGATGAAGTAACTCAACCAATGAAGGCGGTGCCCACAACCGGAATGTGGAAGAGATCGGTTTTACCTTTCGATGAATGATGTAAAAGACAAAAGTTCTAGAAAATTCATTTGTAATGTGTGGTCATTCGTAGGAGGTTTCTTAGAAAAAGGCAGACACAGTCAGACATTTGACAGATAGAATTACAAAGACGGCAAAATGACTGATATACAATAGACAGTGTATGCTGAAATGCTCAAATTCATTCAAATTTTCTCTTAAACGATCAGATGATGCTTTTTAGTCATTTTTTGAATAAAATGTTTCAGCAGTAAATATTTGTTCGTAAAAGTATGCAAACCTCTGTAATGGTCAGTTTTGTAAGGGCAGATATCTAGAGTCAGGATGGACAGATATCTAGGGTTTACTCATTAGGATAGTAATTAGGTGTGAGTGTGGGTGACACGGTCCTGTTTGAAAAATTGCATGGCACACCTTGGTCAAAGGTGATTAGAAGAACAACCTCACAAAAACAGCTGTTGATGCTCAGGAGACTGGAAGAGGTTATATTCCTAATGAGTTTAGACTTCAGCAACCCATTATCTGGTATGTATAAATAGAGAAAGAAAATTATTACCACTGCCAGGAGTTATTGTCCAGCAAAAAACACTGTAAATATATTAATTTCTGGGAGATCTAAAAGAGTGCTAGGGTAACATATAAGGATCTGTAGGCATTTTTGTGTTACTACTGTCATTATTCATGAGTCCACCATCAGGCAAACAATACTGAGATTGGAGTCATAGCAGGGAGGAAGAGTGTCCTAAAGACCACTTGGACCAGTTAAAAGACCAGTGAGGAATATTACTTGAACTGACAAGGCTAAAACTGATCTTTATTGCTTGAAAAATAAGTGCTCTGTATGGCAAAAACAAACACTTAAGCGATGCCTAAGATTAATGTAACATGCAGCGTATGTTAGCGCTTCTTTCTTTATGCATTAACTGTTCATAACCATTCAATGCTGAACTTTGCAGAACCAAACTTCAGAAGTTCTGACTTTAGAGTTGTAAATATATGAACCAGACATGACATGAAGATGACATGAAGAACAAGTGTGTCATGGGTCCTACCCGTCTCCAGGCACTTTAGGCAGGCACAGACGCACCAGTCGTAGTCAAAATGCTCCATCTTTATTCTTTAAACAAAAATACAAAACCAAAACTGGCCTGAGAGCCAGACTTTAGACTATATTTTCTATAAACATAAAGAGCCAGGATGACTTCAAACAAAGAGCTGGGTTGACCGACAACTAAAACATAACCTCTAGAGACTCAAACATGAACCAATCATAAAACAATCACTAAACTCAAAACACAAAACAGCTGACATGTGACAAACGACACAAATATCGCCCAAATTCAAAATAAAAGTCTCCTGAACACAATACACAAAAACCCCAACTACACACAAAACCTGAACTTAAACAACTGAACCCAGACCTGACAGTACCTCCCCTCCTAAAGTGCACCAACAGTGCGCCCACTGAACACCCAAACAATACAAAGGCGGAGGAGGGGGAGGTGGAGGCAAAGGGAAGCTTCCCATGAGCCCCACCCGGCCGTTTCTCATAATACTACTCCCTGGCCCCCAGGCCCGAGTCTCCCCCGGGGAGCCCCACTGGAACCCTCCACAAACCCAGTACTTCCCCCCCAACCAAAATAAAATTTCAGGGGAAGACCCCCTACCTTTGGTGGGGTAGAAGGCCCCTCACCTGTGGCTAAAGGCCCCTCCACTGCGGCTAAAGGCCCCTCCACTGCGGCTAAAGGCCCCTCCACTGCGGCTAAAGGGCCCTCTAAGGGCTGTTCTGCAGCTAAAAGCCCCTCTCTAAAGCTAAGGCTGAGGCTACAGGCCTCTCGGCTAAAGCTAAAGCTGGCCAGTAGGGGGGGGATGGCCAGTAGGAGGTGCTAGAGCTAGTGAGATGCCAGTAGAGACGACCCATCCAACATGGCGGCACGCAAGTGAAGACACAATCAACTAAATAACTTTCTCTGCCAGCTTAAGATGACCTGAAGGTAAGTAAATAACCTATGCCTTCTATTATATAAAAAAATCTAATCATATCATATCTACTCTAGCAATCTGGAGAACCAAGTAGAAGATCCGGACAGCCTGTTCAGCTTCTTAGACTAAGGGTTTGACCATATCACCATGGTAAAACCCAAGAACCCGACTCACACCAGCACACTGACAGCTAGCAAAATGACCACGGATTCACCCGGAGCGACCTCTCCACCTGCCTCTCCACCTGCTAAAGAGTTTTTCAACATCCTGGAAGCCATAAACAGAAAACTAGCAAGCTTCGACGGTCGCCTGTCCTTATTAGAGATTCTCCACCAGGAGGTCCAAGCCATTAGAGAATCTCTAGAATTCAGCCAGCAGCAGATAGAAGCACTCACGGCAGAAAATGCAGTCCTCCAAGAGTCAGTTAAATCACTTACGGACGTAACGAGCCAGCTCTCGGAAGAAAATAAAAGAATTAAAGAGACTGTTCTAGACCTACAGGCGTGTAGTATGAGGGACAACCTGGTCTTTGCTGGCATCCCAGAGGAGACGGAAGAAGACCCTGAAACCACAGTTAAAACCTTCATTCAGAAACAGCTCAAGCTCCCGGCTCAAGCTACCATTAATAACATCACGTTCCACCGGGTTCATCAACTGGGAGGAAGAAGACCAGAAGGCCGCAGACCTAGACCTATTGTGGCCAAATTTGAACATTTCAAGCAAAAGGAGCTTGTAAAAAGCTGAAAGGAACAAACTTCAGCGTTAATGACCAGTTCCCCCAGGAGATCCTACAGCAGCGCAGAGTCCTGTTTCCCATCAGGAAACGTCTGATCAATGAAGGTTCCCGTGCCATCATCACCGTGGACAAGCTTCACGTCAATGGGCAACTATATCGCAATCGGGAAACCAGCCCCTGGCTCTACCAGGGGAAGATCAGGTGATATATATATATATACCTTTTTTTTCTCTCTCATTTTTTCACTAAGTCACTATAAGGCTAGTCCTCATTAAAACACTATACACTCGTCTCAACAGTTTAACTACAGACTAAATGTACAAAATCTGTACTTGTTTTCACATTCTCTTACTTCTATCCTTTTTTACATTTAATATTTCCTTTTCTTTCTTTTTTCTCCCTCCCCAACACTCACCATTTCATGCTCTTAATGCTGCAGGTTGGATAACAGTTTACCACACAGCACAGGCGCACACACAGTACACTAACAGACCACACACACTAATCAAGGCCCTGACCCAAATAGATGCAGACACACAGCAGGTACACAACACATACATACAGTGCAAGCACACGCACTTATACACACATACACACACTCATTTAGCTAGTCTCTCACACCCGTTCAGTTAGTTCAAACATGAGTATGTTCAGGTTTGTCACTTGGTATGTGCGGGGTATGGGTTCCAGGGAAAAGAGATTTAAAGTTTTTAATCAATTGAAAGAACTACAGGCAGACATTGTCCTCATGCAAGAGACTCACTTATCTAAAACAACAACTAACACACTCGCCTCACTACAGTTCCCTCATGTATATTCAGCTGGTTACAACTCTAAACAAAGGGGAGTAGCCATACTGATGAATAGAAGAATACACTTTTCCAATATTAACTCTATTACAGATCCAGAAGGCAGATTTATTATAGTTCAGAACAAGGACATATGCATCGTTAGTGTATATGGCCCTAATATAGATGACCCTTCCTTTTTTCACTCACTCTTCTCTGCACTTTCTGATCAATCTGACACCACACTTGTAATAGGAGGCGACCTCAATCTGCTGTTTAATGCTGAAGTTGATAGGCTCAGAACAGCAGGGAGCTATAGGAATTGGCAATCCACAGAATCTCTTCAACAGTACATGAGGGACTTTGGTCTATGTGATGTTTGGCGCTCTCACCACCCCACTCTTAGAGCATACACCTTCTTCTCGTCCGTACACCACTCGTACTCTCGCTTAGACCACTTTTTAATTAGCAACTCCATTTTGAGGGACACTACAGCCACTCAGATACACCCCATCACCATCAGTGACCACGCACCTGTTTCCCTCACTCTGACTAATGCAAAAATCACACCTCCAACTAGACACTGGAGATTTAACACATCACTACTTAATGATCAAGATTTCATAAACTTTTTCAAACAGGAATGGGCTCTGTTTCTAGACAGTAATGACACACCAGAAATCTCACCATGTGTTCTTTGGGAGACAGGGAAAGTAGTCATGCGGGGTAAAATAATCTCTTACTCCTCACATAAGAAAAGATTAGAGAACTCAATTATATCAGAACTTGAGCAAAAGATGAAGATCTTTAGAGAATGAGTATGCTGTCTCTCCCCAGGAGCACATCCTGAGTGAATTAAGGAAATTAAAACTCAAATTAAGTGTGAGTAACAATAAAAAAACACAGTTCTTGGCACAAAGACTTAGACTGGAGAACTTTGAATATGGCAACAAGAGTGGCAAATTTCTGGCCAACCAATTAAAACTGAATAAAGAAAAAGGAATGACTGCCTGAATGACCCTGAAGAAATAAATGATACTTTTAGAAATTTCTATAAAAACTTGTTCATGTCACAAATTGATAAACCAGATGCTGACACTGAAGAATACCTTAATAATAGAAACCTTCCAAAACTACAGGAGGATCAGGTTAGGGCTCTGAATGCACCCATCACAGTGGCGGAACTCCATGATGCCCTTCAACATATGCCCAGTACGAAAGCTCCAGGTCCAGATGGTTTTCCAACAGAATTCTATAAAGAATTCTGGACTACACTGGAGCCTATTTTCTTTAGAATGGTATGTCATATTAATGAAAGCGACAAGCTATCCTCAAACATGAACACCGCTAATATTAACTTACTTCTTAAGCCAGGCAAAAACCCTACGCTTCCAACTTAAAATAATCTATAAAGCTTTAGCAGGAAGACTAGAAAAAATCACCCCTTTTATAATTCACCCAGATCAAACAGGATTCATCAAGGGTAGACACTCAGCCACTAACACTCGCAGGTTAAAAAACCTAATAGACTATTCTACTATAAACAAACTGGAAACTATAATCATCTATTTAGACGCAGAAAAGGCATTTGATAGGGTAAACTGGAAATTTCTTTTCGCAATACTAAGCATATTTGGTCTGAGGGCATGTTTTAATAATTGGATCAAAAACATTATACAGCTCTCCTATTGCATCAGTCAGGACTAATGAACGCACCTCACCTAGCTTTAGTCTACAGAGGGGCACCAGGCAAGGCTGCCCTCTTTCCCTGTCACTTTTTGCCATTTTCCTTGAACCATTAGCAGCCACTATCAGACAGAACAAGGATATCAAAGGGATGCAAATAAAAAACGAGCACTATAAAATAAGTCTCTATGCAGATGATGTACTCCTTTTTCTAGAGAACTCACAATCCACCCTATCACAGACAATCTCATCTATTGATAAATTCTCAGCAGTCTCTGAATATTCCATCAACTGGTCAAAATCCATTGTTTTGCCCATAAACTGTTTTTCAGACCTCATCCACTAACAAAGTACAGTCAGGACACATCAAATATTTAGGTATAAACATCTCCCCAAGGGTCTCAGACATGCCAAAATTAAACTACGCTCCACTTCTTAAAACAATAGGGGAAGATCTCACACGATGGAAGTCCCTACCCATATCACTCATGGGTAGAGTGGCTACTATTAAAATGATGGTGTTACCTAGAATTAACAACTTATTTTCTATGATCCCATATAAATCCTCATCCATCTGGTTTAAGTCATTAGATTCACACATCTCCAAATTTTTATGGAAAGACAAACCACCACGAATCAGTTTAAAAACCCTACAGAAACCAAAAGACTGTGGAGGTTTAGACCTGCCCAACTTTTATTATTACTTCCTCGCCAATAGATTACAATATGTTTCGAGATGGATTAACCCCACCCATTCCAGGAACTCATATCACTGTACACTATTCATAGTGGTACATTTTTAGAATATCAACAATTTAAATCCTCAATTCAGGCTAAATTTAAACATGAGGAAATAATCTTGCAATTACCATTTAGAGTAATCAAATTTATGAAGCTCTCCACCTCAAAATTACTATCAAAAATATATAGAATACTGTCAAAAACATTTCCAACATCAAAATGGGAAACGGATTTGTCCGCTAATCTAGACCAGAATACATGGGCGCAAATATGCATAAACACTTTTAGAATGACAAAAAAACACTAATCTTCAACTTATACAGTAGAAAACTCTTCATAGAACACATTATACAGGGCAAAGGATGTTCAAGATGGGTCTCATAAGTTCTAACATCTGCTCTCACTGCACACTCCAGATGACTACATGCATACCATGTGGGGCTGCACACCTGTTAGGAGGTTTTGGCAGCAGGTATGCAGAGACTTATTATGTTTAGGGATTAATATTTCTGCTTCCCTGAAACTGTGTGTGTTAGGAGACTTAAGCAATATTTATCTGGAAGGGTACTCAGCACTAATGGTCCTCAATGCCCTGTGCATCACCAAAAAAATATTCTCATGAATTGGTAATCAATCTTTAAAAAATCTTAAAAAACAATCTTAACATTAATCACTACAAGAGTCTGGTGATGGATCAGTATGGAGAGAATGTCTGCCTCCTCCAGTGACCAACTGTCAAAATTTAACTCTATCTGGTCCCCCATAATTGAACTCTTAACATAGTAGGTTCATGACCTTGCCGTCTTGGGTTCCTTGGGGGATGGGGGCTCAGGTGGATGCAGGCCGTGGGGTTGTGGTTGCTGCTGCAGGGGGGCTGGGGGTCGGTTCTGGCAGGGCGGGGGTGGGGGGCCTCAGTGGGCTGCCTGTAGGCTGCGGGTGGGGCTGCTGGTGGTCCCTGGTGGCGGGTGCCGGCACCAGCTGGGTGGCTGGGCTCTGCTGGTGCGGGTGGGGGAGCGGGGTCTGTGCCCTGGTGCCTGGGGGCGGCTCGCCTGCGGGCGGGGTCTCGTCTGCAGTGGGGGCGTCCGCTTTTCACTCCCTGTGGGGCGGCTTGGCAGGTGCCGGCCGAGTCCTCGGCGGCCTGTCATGCCCTGGGGGCTGGGTAGGGGTAGCGTGGAGGGGATTATGCCGTGAGTAGGGGACCTCGGCCCAGGCCACCCTGTCTGGATGAGTGGGTGTATGTCTGTGCTTGTCTGGCACATTGACAGGGCCACACGTGGATGAGGCTCCAGCACCCTCCCTGGGCTGGAGTGGTTGGGCGCAACCTGGGTGGGTCGGCGGTGACTCTGGATGTTGCCTCTGTGGCCTGCCTAACCTAGCAGGGGAGGTGCGTGTGTATATATGTGTGAATGGCGGGTATGTTTTTTTTGTTTGGGTTTGTTTTTTTCTTTCTTTTCCCTCTCATACACCTACTCTTCAGAAGCAACATTCCCATCAGTAGGGCCTGGAGGGAGGGGAGGCTACTTGGATCACAGTGGGCTGCTTTGGCAGCAAACCCCACGGGACCTTGTAGCTTCCCTCCCCTCTATTTTAACTGTACCTCAGACAGTGAGGACTGAGGGACATGTGACAGCAACAATATGCCCCCCCCCCAGATTTTAATTGCACTTTAGTTCATAACACTCATGGTGGGGTGGGGGGGGTGGGTGTCCTACATAAAATATCAGTGTGTGTGGGTGTGTAAGGGTATGTATGTGTATGCGTCTATGTGTATATGAATGCATGTATGGATGTATGGATGTATGTATGGATGTATGTATGTGTATGTGTATATGGGTATGTGTGTGTATGTGCTCCCCACATGGCACGCGGGCCTGGGAGGCTGTGTCCACCAGGTGCTGGCGATCTCCGACAGGGTGTCCGCTCGGCCCTGGTCTGGGGTGGAGGGCAACACCACCTAGGGCCGCTCACCTGACATTGTCAGGTGTATCTGCATCTGGTCCTCGAAGACGTGTACGTGTGTGTATGTGTACTAGGACAAGTGTTAGTATATGTATATGGAATAAAAAAATAAAAAAATAAAAGCTAAGGCTGAGGCTACAGGCTTCTCGGCTACAGCTAAAGCTACAGGCTTCTCGGCT
>JBBPCX010000160.1:18900582-18915629 GCA_037974365.1 Hydrocynus forskahlii
AAAAAAATAAAAAAATAAAAGCTAAGGCTGAGGCTACAGGCTTCTCGGCTACAGCTAAAGCTACAGGCTTCTCGGCTAACGGAATAGACTGCTGGGCTACTGTGGGCAGCAAAGGCTCTATTAATGAGCCACACGGCTCCTCTAAGGGGCCTAATAAATCTATAAGCTCTGAGCTGCCCGTACTCTCCCCTACACTAAGCTTCACTATGCTACCTTGCACTAGTGGGTGAAGCCGGGGGGCTTGCGTTGGAGGCTGCAGTCGTCTCCGGGATGCAGGTACAGGTCTCAGGAGTGCTGTCTTGGCGCTCGGGAGCATGGTCACAGCGCTCAGGAGCTGAGCCTCGTGCAGCGGAGCTGCGTGGCTTGGAACAGCACGCCTGTCCGACACCTTCATCAGGGTGCTCAATGCGGGCTTCCATACCTGCTTCCTCCTCACTGGACGAGGTCCCTGGCCCTTAGTGCTGTAGCCAGAAGCCATGTCCCAAGCTATCAGCTCCTGGGAGAGTAGAGACAGCTCTCTCAGGATCATTTCTTCCTCCACTGGGGAGAACTCCTCGCTCCCCCACACCACATCTGCTGCATCTCTGTTTGAAAGGTCGGTCAATCTGTCATGGGTCCTACCCGTCTCCAGGCACTTTAGGCAGGCACAGACGCACCAGTCATAGTCAAAATGCTCCATCTTTATTCTTTAAACAAAAATACACAACCAAAACTGGCCTGAGAGCCAGACTTTAGACGTTTCTATAAACATAAAGAGCCAGGATGACTTCAAACAAAGAGCTGGGTTGACCGACAACTAAAACGTAACCTCTGGGAACTTAAATACTCTAGAGACTCAAACATGAACCAATCATAAAACACAATCACTAAACTCATAACACAAAACAGCTGATGCATGACAAAGGACACAAACATCACCCAAATTCAAAATAATTCAAAAGTCTCCTGAACACAATACACAAAAACCCCAACTTAAACACAAAACCCGAACTTAAGGGTGGCACCGTAACTGAACCCAGACACAGTGTATTGTTCTTTGCAGAGAATCAAACAAACTCACCCACTGCTAGCAGAGCCAGAACCTCAACAACACATGCGAATTCTGCTTGTTTAAGCTGAAGATTTCTCTCATGTTTTGAATTAGTCGATAGGCCTTGTGCTGAAAAAAATAAAGGACGCATTTTTAGGGGTGTGTTAATGCATTTGATTGACAAGTGGGGAAACAAAAAGACAAAAAAATGAATAAAACATTTTTAAAAAGACATTTCTATTATATATTTATTCAATACTAAGTAATAAACTCACATTCAGAGTGTGACAGTCTTTGTGCTGAGCAGCTCAGGGTGCTCAGAAACAGCCGAAACAAGTTTTTCTTCCATGCTGGACAACCTCAAGATGTCGTCGTATGTATGTTGACGTATGTATGTGCCAGAAGAAAATCTGATTTTTTAAGAATGCATGGCTTTAAAAAAAAGCTCGTGAACGCCTGAAAGGCTCCTAAATATGTACTGAAGCTTCAGGAAGTATGTCTCATCAAATATGTTTCACTGTGTGTTATATGATTTTTATTATTGTAATTGTATTACTGTGTTTGATGTGTTTGCTCATTAAAATAGCCATAAGCCTTATGTGTAGCCTTATAGTGTGGCAACATTAATCAAAATTGCTTTAATATTTTGCTGTACAGTCCACACTGTATTATGTGGGTTATTCTAGCAAGTGTTGTCTAAAATGCCTGCCTCTAAAGTTCATGGTCACAGCTCACAGTAAGTCATACTGTTTCCTAAACCACATACACAAGTCTGCCACCTTAATGAAGAACTGGAGGTGGTTTGGGCAGGTTGAGAAAAGTTTTGTGAATCACAAACAGTATCATGGATGTCACAGTGCAGGTTATTGCACCACATGTCGTCACACTTCATCATGTCTCCAGTGAATTCAGACATCATCTCCAAATGCATTCTTTCTTATGTTCTTAGAACTTGCATTATTTTTTAAATAAAATGGTTTAATGTAGTATTTGAACATTGCTAAAGTTTGAAAAATGTAATTCCATAGTCCATGAAAGAAACAGAATCCGTGAAACCATCCTGCAATTTAACAAAAGATGGTTGATGAAATAAGGAAGTTTTCTAGAGGGAAGCTGGTGGTCTAGTAGTTAGGGAGTTGCCCCTGCGATTAGAAGGTTGTGGGTTTGAATCCCTAGTGGGACCACTGAGGTACCCTTGAGCAAGGTACCATTCCCACACACTGCTCCCCGGGCACTGTGTTTCTGCCTGCATGCTGCTTCACTTGGTGAATGGGTTAAATGCAGAGAAAGAATTGGCATTTAGCAGACACTTTTATCCAAAGCGATTTTCATTCCCTAACTACAGGGGACAGTCTCCCTGGAGCAACTGTGGATTAAGGGTCTTGCTCAGGGACCCAGCGGTGGTCTGCTGAAGGTAGGATTCGAACCCCACGATCTCTTGTTCCAGAGGCAAGTATCTAGGCCTCTACCACCCATTTCAAACTGTTTACATTATTGTTAAAGGCTGAACTTTGTAAACATATTTCATAAAGCTCCTGTAATGCCCTCCATTTTATAGGAAATCCAGCCTTAATTTAAGCTAGAACGAAATGTAAACTAATGATGCCCCATGAGGGCAAGTGTAAGTGGTTTTGGACACTGACATATAGTTATATATATTTTTTTAAGTTAACTGTATTTTTTTTAAGTTAACTGTATGACATAGATATATCATAGTTCTTATAGATCCAGTTGTGCTCATAAGTTTAAGTACCCTGGCAGAACTTATGATTTTTTAATCATACATTTTTCAGAGAATATGAATGATAACACAAAAAACTTTTGTTTCACTCGTGGTTAGTGGTTGGCTGAAGCCATTTATTGTCAAACAACTGTGTTTACTCTTTTTAAATCATAATCATAAATTCTGCTGATCTACTACATTTGGGTTAAAGGGAAAATTGTGATTTTTTTTACCCAGCCAAACTATTACTTTTATCCCAAAATTAGGTGCAGTTCTGCGCCCTGTGGTAATCTTTGAGGGATCATTTTTAGTTGTCATGTTTTTGTATAAATGAACTTAAAAGCACACAAACAACAAGATCTTGCTCTATGTGCGGCATAACTTAGGCAACCCGGAAAGGGATTTTCGAGACAAAAATAAGAGTCCGGCTCTGCCACTCTGGGAATTTCGCCCAGAGAATTAGTTATATATTAGTAGGTAAATATTATCCCTGCTTCAAAGCATAAGGACACAGGTCCAAAATCACTAGGCCCGAGACACGAATCCCATGAACAATTCTTTAATTATCACATAATAATAGAACATTAAATGTTAAAAAGACTGCTAAAAGCGGGTGTCTCTGCACACATAGACAACCTACACTGAGAACAACAAGGCCACAGTGCAATACTGATACCCTTAAAACAGCAGACTAATTGGGCGTGCACGCTCCACGGTCCAGTTCACCCTTACATGCACACTCACGCACACAGTGACTAAAGGAACCATCCATGTTTAGTAGACTTATACAAAGTGGCGTGGAGTGTGTTGCCTAAATTAGCAGCAACAAACACAGGCTACGTGATTTACTTGCATATCAAACAATTAGTCTCGTGATAAACCAAATCATGTCTCTCTCTCTCTCCAATACCTGCAAACAAAAACACACACAAATAAAACCATGCCGAACAACGGAAGAGAAAACACGACTGCCAGACCACGCAGGACAAGAAAAACAGAAGAGGATGACGAGGACCACACAGTACAAAGTGGTCATCTTAACTCGAAATTATTTTCATTAATTAAGCCACGATCATCAGGACTCACGAGCTCCCTCGAGGGCCACTCGTTTTCTGTGGTCGTGTTTTCGCCCACGTTTCTGTCGTTTCTGTCCTCCGTGATATGAAGCCCACCTGTCTGACTGAGAGGAGCGGGTGGAGAAGGAGCTCATCCAGTAAACTGTGACAGCCTCTTCAGCCTGTGTGTGAATACAAGAGACATTCGACCTTAAAATCACCTGTAAACCAATTATAGTTCAAATGTATGATCCTTTGTAAATTATCAGAGACATCAGGTTTTTTCTTGCTGATTTCTTAATCCAAATGAAGCAACATATATAAAACACCAACATGACACTGTTACAACAGTTGCAACGCTTCAGCCGAAACCCACCAAACTTCATGCGATACCTCAAGCCCTCTGCCATGAAACATAAACGCAGTCGGTCATGATCAGGACTTTTCCTTGCCTGTCACTCGCCCCTTTTCCCCCCATTTCACTTCTATTCATTTTTGACCCAATTCAAATGAATGCAGTTTCTGGGGATGAAACTTTCAGTCTCCATACAGTGACCAAACTAAATGAAATTTCACATGAAACCTCTGGTCGCACGCGTGTTTTTCCCCTCAGTACACTTCCATTACATTTTTGGCCACGTTTAAATGAATGGAAATCTGCTCATTATCACTTCACCGCACACCCACAAAGCTTCACATGGCACGGACTGGGCACTTAATTAGGAACACTCATCGGGGGCATGCACGGCAGACCCATCTCAAAAGTTCTTCGGGAATTTTCTCTCTAGTTTATATTCCTTTTTGTTTTGTATATTGAAGTAGAAAGTTACTGCAATGTAAAGGGAGTCGTTACTTAACAACCAGTGCTCAGTGGAAGGATACAGTGTACGCTCAGAGGAGACGTGGTTGTCATAGATAACAGTACAGAGAGAGAACTCTCAACCAATCAGATTGTGGTATTAATGCGCCAACTCAGTAAAAGCCACTGTGCTGTGAAGGATCATTATGTTGCTGACATAGCCCACCTAGTGAACTGACAAGTGAAGAAAGCTTATCTTACTACTTAACATTCAAACTGCATTCCTCTTAAAGCTCATTTAATTTTATTTCCCAATCTTTAGACGGTGAAATATGCCTACGCCACACACATTAGCAGAAGCAGTGATGTGAACCTAGGAAATAACTTGTAACAGTTGTTTCTGGCAAATACTAAGGTTGGCCATAGCATCAGTGCTAACATTTCTCCATAATGCAAGCATATTCAGCACTAGACAGGTATGGTTTGTAATCATCAGCATTTCAGTGTATTGGTGAAATTAAGTAAAGATTTTGTTGAATAGTTTTGTTTTTTTTTCAAACTGCAAAAGTTAAGATTTAGATATTTTTGAAGTCTGATTTGATAGTCTAAACGGGGTTATACGCTTTTATACAATGCCAGAGAGCAGAAGATTGATATCTCTACTTGTTTTCACCGTCAGTAACATATCTGACCTCTAAAAGGCTGAGAGTGGCCTGAAATTGGAGTAGATAGAGCTTGCTTAGATACCACTAGTAGTACAGATACTACTGAAACACACCAACCCACCCCCCAATAACATGATTGGCCTCCTGCGGTGCTCCCCTAACATCATTGGTTTAGAGTACTGACTGTCAGTTTCTAACACCATTGGTCAGTTTCTAACACCACTGGATCAGAGTGTTGCCAGTCGCTCATGAATAAGCATACCGAGGTTTTAAATGAAAAGATCATCATTGCCAAGTCCACCTATTATCAGGAACATTGTGTTTGTATTTTCTGTAAAGTCCTGGGTTGCATTTCTTGGGGCTCATTCCATATCTCCTCTTTCTCTACTGTAGCTGTTGCAGAATTTCTTCCTCCCCTCACCTCTCCTATTGTAATCACAGTCTGTCAATGATGAAGTTTCTTAAGCAAGTTCCAGCGACTAAGTGGGGAAAAGGAAGGGTTCAGATCCTGTAAGTGTGCCTTACATGCACATCATGCAGATCTTGTTCAACACACCAGCACTGATAAACAGAACGGAAACGTAGCCAGTTGGTTTGGTTAAATTTCTGTGATTTGTTGGGCTTGTTTCCAAAGGCCTGGTTGTTTACTTTTCCCCATGAGTTCTGGCAGCAGAGAGACAGGACTTGATGCTGCATACGAATAGGTGAATGAAACTTCCTTTCCTATCTGCTCGCCTCGATTTCCCCTGATCCGTAGCCCATGGTCATGCAACCCATGGTCAAGGAAAGTGGGCAGGAAAATATCAAACTATTCGGACACATTCACTTCCCATGAGGATCAATGAGCCTGTTGCTATGACCCTGTTCACCAGTCGGACCCCTTTTGGTAGGTACTGAATATTGCATTCCAGGACTCGTTCCTGGAGATGCTCTCACCCAGCCATCACAATTTGATCCTCCTCAAAATCAATCAGATCCATATTTTTCCTGCTTCCAACCCATCAATTTGAAGAACTCTTCACATACTGCCTAATTCATCTCACCACTTGACAGGCGCCAATAAGATAATCAATGTTATTCCTTTCACCTGTCAGTGGTTTTAATGTGTGTATGTATACTATATAATGTGTTTTCCCGCAAAGTTGTGGTTCAGAATTCGCAGCTTCAGCTGTTTGAAGATTTTTTCTTAGAAACTAATAATTTGTTTGTGGCAGTATATCATCTTTCATGCATTTTCGTGTGAAATGATTAAAAATATAATATACTTTGTAACCAATATTAACTGCTGTCTGGTGTCGGCCGTGTGGTTCCGGGGGGTGGGGTGGGGGGGTGAGCTTGTTGATCTCGGGCCGACGGCCGTGCACCGGCTGGCCGTTCTGGACTTTTCCGGGACGCACAGATTGCCAGTCCGCCCCTGCATATGAGCGATTCACTAGGGGAGTCAATGCAGTCAGCAGGTCAGTGTAAAATGTAAAGTATGAATATGGGTTTACCTTTACATTGTATTATGTACTATGCTGAGTTTAAAATGAAATTAAAGTATTTTGGGAGCATATTTGGGGGCATATTTAGGGTTTACACTATAAAAATAGGCATTTTTCTTTTACCACATTTCACAGGTTTTTCACAATTCGCGGGTGCTCTTGAAACTTAACCCCCCGCGAATTTCGGGGGACTACTGTTCATTACTTTAGAGGTCTGTACGTTTAGAGGTCTGTACTACAGCTTTGTTCCTCCAGAGGGAGGCAAACACTGAAACTAAAACTTCATCTTTTTAAGCTTGCCAAACTTGTAGGAGCAGTGCAATTAACTTGTGTGTTCATTATAAATGTGATGTGTTAGGTGCATATATATATATATAAATACACATATATATATATATATACATATATATATACATATATATATATATAGAGAGAGAGAGAGCGAGAGAGAGAGAGAGAGAGAGAGAGAGAGAGAGAGAGAGAGAGATTAACAGGGTGCTTGCGTCCCCTTTACTCTTCTGGGAAGGCTTTGCAGTAATTGTTGGAACACTATGGAAAAGGTTTAATTGCATTTTACCTCATTCCAAAAGTTACTAGATTGTGCTCCATTAGTCCAGATAATGCAGTTTCACTGCTTCACAGTCAAGGGTTGTGGGCTTTTACACGCCTCTATTGGCCAGAGCTTTTCTCTGGAGACTGTACAAGATGTGTGTGCGAGCAAATGATCGCCTGGGTAAGCAATGAAAGTACCTTAAATCAGAATGAAATTTAAACTGCAGAATTCACTAATTAGAAAGGGGGTCCGAATAATTTCGGACATGCATTGTACATTGACATTGGCATATTTCACAGTTCACAAGTCCTCACTCGGAGCCAGGATGTATATAGCCTGTGCCACATTTAAGTTTATTGTGCATAGCTGCAGCTCAGAGGTGTGTGTGTGTGTGTGTGTGTGTGTGTGTGTGACTGACTGCAGATAGCCACTCAAGCTCATTTATATTCTGCCCCTGTGTCGGAACATCAGGACCCAATTTCCCCCTTCACACCTCCATGAACTAACGACACCGACCTGCACGGCTGCCGCTCCCCTGACTATCTAGCACACACACACACACACTCCATTCTGCGCTGTTAGGGCTAGTTTCATTAACTGAATGTATGCTTCATTGATATGAAGCTAAATGTGCAGTTATTGTACAAACATGAATTCCACAAAACTGGAAAGGGCTACAGCAGAAATGTGTTACTGTCCCCAGGCACTTGTCTCAGACTTAACATCTTTGTATCGAGACGTTAGCAGGGACAAAGGACACAGAGGCCTGAGGGATGAGAATCTACTGAAGTATGAAATCAGACTGTCACTGCCGGTATATGATACAAATGACCAAACCATTGTGTTAACTAGTAAACTACTTCAGCAGCAATTTTATTTGTCTACAGTATTTATATCCATCTCTTATATTGCACAGCATTTTGTGTCTATATAGGATAAGGTTTTTAGTACAGAGTGTTTTCTGGAGACAGTTATTTGACTTTATATTGTTCTCCTATTTGTGCAGTAATTCTTTAAAGTTGGTGTTCTCAAACCAGTCCTCGGTTTGGACAGACCGTCCGAACTGTCTCTTACCCCAAATGTTGTCATTTTGATCACTGAAGTTTGTTTCTTTAGTCTTGCAATGGAGCTACACAGATATAAGTAACAAGCAAAGGAAGTCTTTGTAATCCAAACATTTTTGAACCATATAAATCTTCTAGTCTGACACCCTGCATCTCAAAAGTTAATGCTACCCATTCCCATCCTCCATGACCTTAAAACTGATTGATTTTGGAAATGTAGTTTACAAGGTGAGTCCGCTTGATCTGGAGAGAATGCGATGTTAATTAGAAGTCATTTGTTTGATGTTTGCACCACGAAGCCAGAATTGGTGCCAGGGAATATATACTCGGCTCTTACGTTACAAAAAAATTCAGTTCAGCAGAATGATCACTGGTGCCTTCGTAGGACCTGAAGGATGTAGGAATTACACCACCTACTGATTGTTAATTGATTATTTAGAATAGCACATCTGGGTCATCTGTCAGTGAAAAACTGTATTGATCTGGATTCCCAACCCACCAGTGGATCACTATCATTTATAGTGACAACTTAAGCTAAAACTGTCAAGATCGCCCAGGACACTTAAGAGCATTACTACTCAGTAATTTGCTTCTTTGGCTAAAAGAGCACCCCAGCATTTTCCAACCTAATCTCTGTTCAGCTGTATCTGCAGCATGTATTTAGTTACTACGAACAAAAAGTTTGATGCATTTCCCTATAAAAGAAGCCAGCTAACAGCTGCTTCAGCATCAGTTATAAACCACCAGGTTTGTTGTTCCATTAAAAAATAAAATGAACTTGCACAACTCAAACATACTGCCTGTAGCAATCGAATGCTTGCTTAAATTCAGATTAGCTTCATCTTCTCTGCACTATACTATGAACTATTCTAAGTGATCCAACTCACTGCTTTCTAAAATACAACCCAATTAGTGAAGGCACTGTGTAGCCTTACAGTTTTTCATTGCATACTTACAGGCAAGAGACTGACGGCAGTGCAAGCAACAATAACAGCTGTTGGTTACACACCCATTTAATATTTACCACAGGTTTGTTTTTAAGGACAAACAAAAACCTCATACTGTTCCTGTAAAAAAAAAAAACAAGGGCACTCCAGCCAGACTACAAAAACTGTTTTCTGATGTAAGAAGGAGGAACCTCTGAAAACTAACTCCTACAGGGTCAGTTTTTTGGGGGTGGGCTGTTTTCTAACTTTTTAGCAGTAATGTTAGCCATCTGGCTTCGTTCTGCCAAAAAAACCCCCCCAAAAAACCCAAAAATGTAAAAAGGAAACACAAAAGGCAGCAAAAGCATGTTAATATCCAGGCATCGATAACACTCGTCCTAAACAGCCCCCAACCCTCAAGTGACATCAGAAGTGAGTTTTGATAGTCTCGCTGAAGTGTGCCTTTAACATTCGACACAGCTCCAAAAAAAAAAGTCACCCTGCCGAGTGATATTTGGAAACCATTATCTTTTATTACCGTTATGCACATTACAAAAAAGGGTATTTCTTCCAATGTTTAGTGTTACATATGTGGAAACCACCTTCCATTACCAAACATACAATTGACCAACTACTTTAACCAATTAAAAAAAACAAAAAAACCCAAAAAATAAAATAAAATAACCAACAAAAAAGAAAAAAAAAATCAAGTAAGTCACCTTGGCAAACAAGAGTGTGTCCCACTTTAGTACTTACTCTCCAACAAGGTATGACAGTACAGTGAATACACTAGCCACTAGCATTCCTTCGGAGCAGTTTGGTCAGTCATGGGACATGCTAACTGTTTTTATTAAAAAAAAAAAAAAAAAAGAAAGAAAGGACAAAAAACATACTGAGTGTGAGCATCCACACTGATAATTAAGGGCTGTGTGGAACTGATAGTTGAACTGCAGCTGCATGAGTGAATGGAGACGTGAGTCACTAACGAATTTGAGAGCGGTTTGAGTGTCAGAGCACTGTTTTCTCACACACACGCACACAGTTGAGAGCTTCTCACAGGCAATAACAGGAAGACCTAACAGCAATAAAAATGCACTAGGTGCACAAAACAATGCCAAGATGAACAAGGGTGAAGTCAACTCAGCATAGGCACTTGAGCTTCCCCTAGGAGTGATCAGTATTTTATAGCACTTTTACCACGCCTCCCAGCCTTCCAATCTCACATTAGGCAGAAAAATAGCCAGTTAACCATCTTGTGAAGGTCCCCATTACACCATAATCTCTGAGACACGAAAGCTTGTAAACAATGTTTCATCATCGCTTTTATTGTACAGTCCTCAACTAAACAACCGTTTGAAATGATAAAATGTTAACGGGGACAAATACTCTTCTGCAGTTCTACACAACAGAGGCCAAACACTGCAGATTAGACAAACGGAGTGTTTCCAAGAGCAAGAGATAGGACAGTTTCTTGGTAGAAACTGTTTTGGTCGGAAGACTTCTAAGACTTTTTGTTTTAGGTCACAACATGTTTATTTTGTCCTCTTTAAAAAGATGATCATGGCAACTAACTTTCAGTCAGTCTTCAATCACTCGTTACTATGGCTGGCCCAGTTAGCATTTTATATCCGTTGGTTTTTGAGTCCTCGAATGTTTGTTCTCATAATCTCACTTTTAAAAAATAACAGCCATAACGACCTTTTTGACACTGCGATTCAAAATGTATCCAGCAGGCGCAACATTTATATTAATAGTGTCTGCTGGCACACTATTTTTTTAGGAACTGTGACTGAAGCCTTTGTCCAAATATGTATTTTTTAACCTTACAGGCTAGCATTAATCCCAGCAGGATTTCAGTCAGATGTTTTTTCCCCAAACATTGTAACAATACCCATCCGTTTTTGAAGGTCTTAGATGATGGAACGTATTTTTCACTCTCTGAATGCTTAATATAGAAACCAGAATGCTTAATATAGAAACCAATACCAATGTAATGAACGAACACTTGAGTAGTACAGTTAATCAGGCCAGCCTAACACATTTAAATGTACACAACAATAGAAACAGAGGAAATCTATAAATTTGAAATTTGTGCAATAGGCAGGTTTGGAGTATGAAATGCACTGAACTATTAGTGCTTTTCAAAATCAAACAAGAAGAAAATCAGGGAATTTCCTACAATAACCAACCAAACACACACAGTCTTTTTTCAAGTCAAACAGCAAATCCATCAAATGTACTGACAAACAGCAAATCCACCAAAAGAGACCTTGCCACAAGACGAACAAAATGAAAACTACAACATTGAACCAGGACTTTCTGGAACTGCTAATAAATGTTAATTGTACAATTTGGCTGCTGGTCTATAGGACTCATCCTCCTCTGGGCAAATCACACAATACTATGAAACAATATAGCTCGCCTCTGCCTTTTTTTTCTGTGCATGTGCAAACCGGCGTTTCAGATTTTGTCTTAAACTAGAAATGTTAAAAAGTGAGAGGCTGAAAGGTAATCTGTTGCACTGTATGTTGGGTATAGCACAATATATTAAATCGGGTCATTATAATGAGTAACAATTACACATGTAATGTACATAGTTTGTGTCTGTGTGCGCTCATGATCATCACGATGAGCTGTCATAGGATGTAACATAATAATAAAAGGGAGTCAGCAGCTATCATGTTTTAGAGTGATACAGGAATACATGAAAGTATAATTTGAGTGATAAATGTATGCCACCACCGCTCAGATGCTTTCTACGGAACATATTTTCTTACTTACCAAACGACTACAAAAGGTAACTCTACTGTCCCTGAAACCCCTTACTGGTGAAAAAAAAAAAAAAAAAAAAACTACAGCAGAATCATTCAAATGTGCCTCTCCTTTCTCATCTGGGCACTGTAGAACAATACGTGATACAGTCAGTCATCATGTTGGAGGTCAATCACACTTGCTTTCGAACATCCTCAGCCGCACTCCAACGAACAACTGAACGAACTGAACCAAACCACACAGGCAGTCACGGATTGATTCCCAGTCAATTTCTTCATTTGTCCTGTTTTACTAATATGTGCCAATGATATGATCGAATCCCGTCAGGTATTCTGAGCGCATGCTTTCCGTAATGATGGTAACTGCTAGGTGTCAGTATACTGTTTCTAATATTCAGTAGTAAATTGGGAAGTGAAGTCTCTCTTTAAAACTAAGATGATCTACAGTAGTTTAACAGGGCAACGACATCCATCATCCATACTGTTGAAGCAAGGGACGAACAGTGAGGCCTCTACCAATGGCCAAGCAGTGCATCGATAACACACATCTGGGGCATCCAATCAACCTTTGCTTCAGTTGACACAACTCCACCCACATCAGTCATTCATCAATAACACACAACTCAAAGTAAATTAAAAAAATAAGTTAAATTATTTTCCAGCCTATTTCAGTTCATACTATTTTTGTGACTCATAGATCAACTTTGTTTGTTTATATACAATAAAGTGAGAGACAGTACAAGGCACACATTTAAACCTTTCTGAAACATTACAGATACATAAATTAACAAATCATCACATGACTATCGCTACTATTCTCTGAATCTGGTGCTAAAGGCTAAAGGCTAAGCCAGCTCTGTCATGTTGTCTGCGCAGAATAAAAGGTTTCATATATGTGCTTGAATATGTGCTGATTGGCCCAACTTGGGGGCCAGTTTAGAGGGTCTTTGTGTAAGCTGCATGTACTGTGTTCACCTCCAAGAGACTGTGATAGCCTTGGCAGTTCCAGAATGCGAGAACACCAGGGATGACTTGTGCTTTTATCAACCCACATGTGAATGCTGTCGGATGAAGTCCTTTTCTGTTCTGCCCAGCACTTGTTTGCCAGGTACTTTCTAGGCAACAGTGCAGATTGCTGCAGCTATTAACCTGATAACAAGCATGTTTGCAGAGGTCAGATGCTGTCGACAAAGCTGCCAGGGAAGAGGCCAGTTCGACCGTTCCTCTGCAGTGTGCCTTTGAACCAGCCGTCCTCTCGCTTCTTGTGCACAAACACAATGTCTCCCTCCTTCAGCTCCAGCTCTGCCTCGCTCTGCGGAGGGTACGACACCACCACACGGTATCTGCCAACATCACAGTTTCTGGGGTTAATAATACAATGATAAATAAAAAAAAATCTAAATAAAACCTTTTTGATACAACATCTGAGATGTTTTTGATCAAATGATTATGCCAATCTCTTATGAGCAGCAAATACCTCAATAAATCATTCAAAACATTAGGTGGCAATGTAAGACATTTACTGGGTACAGGAAAGGAGTCTAGCCATTTGCAACACACAACAGTCTTAGCTATTTAATTTTTATTTATTTAGTTAGTTAGCTACTTCCATTACTGAAATAATGAAGTTCATGTGTTTTAGTAAAAAAAAAAAAGGCCACATATATTCAGTTTGCTGAATGTAAAGGAGTGACTAGAAGAAGACTTTGTTTTCATCATGGTACATGTGCATGCATGTAAGTATTTCCTTTGTTTATTCAGTGTCTAAAATTTTTGGATACTCCTTTCGACACCAACCGTTTTACAAAAGACAAGCAATTTCACTGGTAGCAGATTTATAATCCACATCATCATCTCTGACTTTCTTACTGTAGAGTACTAGGTTGGTGTAACCGTACCTTTCACACACAATTGGCCGGCCGTCATGCTGCATGGAGAGGAGGGAGGAGCATGGTTGCCGAGGTGGCGGTGCAATGGGGACGGGGTCCTGCGAACCACTCCTGCGTTGTGCCACGTCAGCGTTTGAAGATGATGACGATGAACAGGGCACGAGCATCTCAGACTCCACTGGACAGGACCCAGTTCTAGCTTGGCTGCCACCAGCAAGCACTGCAGAGACGGGCAGGGACATTTCAGTCCCCATGGCACCCTGTGTCATGTCCACAGCAGCTGCCTGCTCCGCCTCCAGCGTTGGGGAAGATGGGGGCGAGGGGCGGAGCTTCTTTTTGTTAGACAGCAGTTTCAAGAGACCTTTCTTCTCCCTCTGAAAAAAAAATTTGAGAGAACTGATGTCACGCTTAAAAACAAACAAAACGGTGAATATGCTCTGCGTTATTAGGCTAATTTTACCTACAAACATGACAACATAACGTGGATAATAATTAAAATTGCAGCTCTTGCAATTTGAAAATTGCACTTTCAAACTTCAATTTCCATATAAAAGGGACTAACTGGTTAGCCTTACACATTACCGCACACATAGACACATCTGTAGAGTTTATCATACCAATTCAGGTTCCATCCTTCTCTTTAAAGATGCCCTGGTTTGTCTTTCTATCTCCATGCAAATGCCCATCCTCTCTAAAATTCTCTAACTCAATTTCCGGAGCTATGCTGGGCAGGCAGAATACTCATCTGTGTATAAATGACATTGTTAGTATACATTTGTGGGAGACCTTTATAGAACTCTTCAAAACCATCTGTCTGTGCCCACAGCTGGAGGGTCCAGCCAGACAGCCCATTTTGGATTCTCTAATGCAAGTGCCAAAAGCATTACATGTGACATACTGCCTGGTGAAAAATGTGAATTATGCAGACATTTCTGTTCTCAAGAAAAGAAAAATGAAAATAAAATGGAAAGTGTATTACATTGATTTTTGGAAACGTACTACCCTGGGAAATCACTGGGTTGCAGGAGGGTCCTGGATAACACTGAAGGCCTAGATATGAATTAACCAATCTTGGAACAGCCCAGTTT
>JBBPCX010000160.1:18918283-18929516 GCA_037974365.1 Hydrocynus forskahlii
ACAAACATATAGTTTAGAATTATCTGCTTCTATGGTGTCATGTAAAACAAAACATGCAGCTGTCTATTCAGCCTACAGCAGCCTAATTCTGCCCATTCATGCTGAAGTTATTAGGAGTGTTTCAGCTTGGACTGCTTTTTCAAATGAGGCACAATGCAGGGTAGCCAGTCAGAACACAGGAGTCATTTATAAGTCAGTCTTAAAGGCACAGTGGACTTTGAGGGGGGAAATTCTGAAAAAAAATTGAGCAATGAGCATATTTTGTGCAAGAACCAATGGATACTGCAAGGAAATCTGCTAACTACCTTTTCAGCTAAAGAAAGGAGAAAGTAGATCTTGAACACTGTTTATAAAAGCTGGGTGAAAACTGTTTTTAAATCTTACACAGTGGACCCCAAAATGTACTGAATGTTATCTTGTCTTGTCTAGTTGTTGGTTATTCTAGTGTTCTTTTTTGAGCTCTTTGTCCTGTTTGCACTTGTGGTCTTGTGTTCGGTTCTGTTCTGATTCTTGTGTTGTACCATGGTCCTGGAGGAACATTGTTTAGTTTTTACTTTGTACTAGTTTTACTTTCTATTATGTACTGTATGTACATGGCAGAAATGACAAATAAAACCTACTTGACTTGAAAATGAAAGTATTATTTGCAAACATGAACTAACTTGGTCTTCTCTGAACTTATGTACAAATCTTCCTCATGTTTACTATTGATGCTGTGTTCAGAGATAAGTTCTGAGTAGCCTTGTAACTATAGAGTTACTTGTCCTTTGAAGGACTTTGCCTTGATGGGAAAGAGAATAAATACAGAATTAGAGAGGATTCTCTAAATGATATGAAATTATTATTTTTAAAGGACCTTCAAAAACTGGAAATACTGAGAAAAGCCAATGCAAAATCAAACAACAAAAAAATCAGATGCTGCAAGCGAGACCCTGGTGCAATGGATCTTTACTTTCATGAGATCAAAGTATGAGCTGGATGCAAATGTGTGGATGCATGTTTGTCCCATACCTGCTGACAGGACTCATGTAGTTGCCAGGAAACACTCCGATCTTGCCTGTGTGCATAGATGTTCCTTTAAACCAGCCATCCTGACAGCGCTCCAGCACGAGGAACATCTCACCTTTCCTCAGCTCCAGCTCATCCTCCTTACGGGGTGTGTACGGGAACATTGCCACATACCTGAGATGCAAGAGTAAAAACACACAAACAACATTCCATCACCATTCGGGTGAGGACTTATAAAGCCTCAGTAACAAAAACATGGAACATACAGAAGATATGCAAGGACAAACAAAAATGACAGTTATCAAATGACAGTATTTAAGTTATAAATACATGCTCCAATTTTTAAACAACCACATACACAGCGACATAATTACAGATGTATCTGATAATAACCAGGTGTGTTTGGTGTGACTTTTGATGAGGTAAGCGAAAGGTCAGGGGTTCGGCTCCAGACCAGACTTAATGCAAAACTCCAGAGACAGATTCCCCCGGGGCCTGACCTCTAACCTGTGCTCAGTCATGCTCAAATGTCATTAAGTAACAGCAGGGAGGTCAGTTAAAGGTGAAATCACACACACACTGAACAGAAACATGCGCAATCGTATTTGTGCACACACATTCTCAGCTCTTGGCTATCTGTGTTGTTTTAACACTCACACTGTCGGTCTCTGCCGGCCACTCTGGTCACTCGCTGTAGGGGAAGGTCTCTGTCCGGCAGCCAAAGAGGAGGCAGCACCCATGCTAGAGGACTGTGGGGGAGGTGGTGGAGGAGGAGGCAAAGCATCCTAAAAGAGTAATACATGAATAAATAAATAAGCAAACCAAGAATAAACACAAATTTCCATTTCCCAAGACAATGCACTTAGATCTATTAAGGTAACAGTACTCAGAAAACTCTGGGCACTCACTGACTCAACAAAGACTGAATACAAAAAATTTTACAGACTGGGTTCAGATATAGCATTCTCTTGCAAATGAGATATAAAACTCCCCCTGCAATATTAAATGTCTTTATAGGGTGTGCAGTGATTCATGCATTAAAATGTTCACACACAGGTATCCAATTTATTTTAAAAGCCAACATTACTGAAACAGATCACTCAAAACAAATGGAAATATAACACAGCCAACACAAAAAACATGCCTTTGCAGATGCATCGATCATTGACAAACATTAGTGTGTGCCCTAAGGCCATCAGAGTAGTCATTTCCACTAAGCACCAAGAAGGCAGGGAGGGCTTACAATCAGATGGTACACTGCCCTCTTGCCATTTCAGCTTGATCACATGGGTGAGTGTGTGTGTGTGTGTGTGTGTGTGTGGGCGTGCACCTGCTAGAGCCTCAACAGAGATTATTAGTTTGCCCAGAGGCAAGAGTAACCATCTGAGCAAAAACATAATGTAAAACTAAGTTTTGAACCACAAAACCCAATGTTTTGTGTTCATAGACAAAATTCAGTCAAATAAACCGCTGAACAGCCACCAGAAACAAGCTACACTAGATTGTGTGTGAGAGATGCAGATTACAAATACACACACTAAAGTCCCACAGTTAAAGATCTCAGACCAGTTGTGGACCATGAAGGGAACTATATACATTGCGATGTTGAAGGCAAAGTTAAATCCTAAATCACACACTTGCTCTGAGAAACATGATTCAAGTCTTATTGTTAGACTGACCACTGGGATTGAAGCGTAGCTGGTCTCTGGAGGAAATGTGAAGACTGTCGCTGTAGTTACGGGGCTGCTCGGTGGAGGAGTGACAATGAGTCCTGTCGTGCAAATGTGAACCTATCAGAAACAGACATGAAAGACAGACACATTAATTACAATCAGACATTACAGTGTTCCTGAAGAGTAAAGGGTATGATACAAACTGCTACAAACCTGGGAAAGGGAGAACATGATATAAAAAGACAAGTCTACACCAGATCAGTTAAGAAAACAGAACTCAATCTAAAGAGACATGTCTGTCATCACTCATTTTTGCCACTATGTTAGTTTTGCAGTGTGTGTAAGGGTGCAGATGTAGTTTTTTTTTTCCCGCCTTGAATAAGAACAATCCACTTTAGCAGCTCAACATGACCAACAGAGGTGACCTGAAAATGTCACAACCAATGAGAACATTTCTTTTGCAGCAGTAAAGCCACATGACGTTCTAACGCCTGCCCCTCTGAAGCTGCTTGAGAGGCCTAGTGGAGCTAATTACTGTCTACAGGAAGCTACGTGGTGGACTCACATGAGGCAAACCATATTAGTACAGCCAGAATTTTTTGCACACAGATGATTCTAGATATTGCCAATACAGCATCACACAAACTCAAAGAAAAGCAGAAATCTTTATTATCTAGTACTAATAATGGACAAAATGGGATATTTTAAGCATAAATGCTACCTACACTGTTACTGAAGTTTTAAACTTTGCTAACTACATCACAATTTCACATACAGAACGTTACGATGAAAATGGTTAGAAGTGAGTAACACGTGCTTACACTCCAAAAAGGATTGTAAAAAGACTGAAGATGAGAAAAGGAGGACCCAGTATAAGGACACAATGCTACACACTGAGTCACACTTGAAACGTATAGTACATTTTAATGCTAATTTGAACTAGGTTTACGCAGACTCCAAAAATAGCAATCACTTGGGACAGAAGCTATAATTCTACTGAAACAATAACATCCACTATTCACTTTCAAGTTCCTTCTAATTTCCTGTTCTTACTCTCTCAGAGTTCAGGAAGTAATTTCGGAGTGATTCTGCATATTGTATGGCTGCTCAAGGGACACATCGATCATGCATGTCTTCAGGGTTCTTGTTCACCCTCTTCCAGTCCAAAATTAGCCCTGGCCCTGAAATTATCTCCGCTTGCTTGCATATAGAAGAGCTAGAGCTGCTAAAGTCATTATGTGTAATGAATTGTGCATGACTGGGAGAAGGCAGTGTTAAAGTTGCCACTGTAGACACTCACCCAAGGCAACCTCTCCTAGTGTTTCTCCACCCCCCCTCCAAACACTTCTCTTCAATTCTACTTTGCACTCATTTGGCCGGTCTCTACAATAATACTTCACGGTCTGCTGTAGCAAGTAAAGGCTGCTTTTCTTGCTCAAGAGTTAAGACATTTTCACACCATGTGCTCTGTTTTCAGATTTAAAAAGTGGAATACAGTGGAATAATCACACCAAATCCAGTTTTGTTTATCAGTCTGTGAACTGAAAGTTACATCCCATTACACAGACGCTAGGCATGATAAAATAACTGTGCTGTGCTAAGGTACTCGGTCATTCCAAGCCTTTCAGTTCTAATCCTCTATTTTCTATAACCTCTGCATATTTCTAGTCAGTGTGTTGACTGTCCAGCTTTTGTGCTCTGCCATGAGCAAGGTGTGCTGTATGGCCACCATTTGTATGGACTGCAGCTAATACAACAGAGCTCTGATTGGTCAGCCTGATTTTAATTCATTCTTACAAGCTGGCCCTGGTTAAACAAACTGGCTCTGGTTAAACATTTACACCGCACAGTCAGCTCTGAAATCCATGTGAAAGATGGCTGAAATGTTTTGCAGAGGTTGTAAGATTTAAGCTGTTATGGTTTATGTATAATGTATCTTTAAGGTAGGTCTGATGTGGTTTGCCTTTCTTTTTGTTTACCTTACCATTATGAGACAATATATCGGTTAGTCACCATACCAGTATTTCTCGAGCTTTACACTTGTCACTGTGCCTCTCTCTCTCCTTTTCTGTCCCTTTCTCGCAACTTCTGCTTGAGCCAACAAATTCTTTTAAAAAAAAAAAAAAACTCTCCTTCCAGGTTTTCTCCAACTTTCTTTCTATCGTCTTTTATCTTCGCACCACCCCTGCCTTTCACTGGTGCTACAGTGCAAAAGAAAAACAAGCTACACACCAACAGCGAAGATGGAAGATTCAGTTATTATACACATTTAATAAGCTATATAATGTAACTGTGTAACCTGAACTCAGAAAGTGTAACAGAGGGCACTGGGAGGACCACAAGCTGGGTGGTTATTTTACAGGCATGAACAGGCTTTCGTGGTATTGTGGTATTCGGACAGCATGGTTAATAATTAGGACTGTAACGACTACACAGGAATGTTAAAATGACTTGATTATACCCTCTCGTACAATGGGGATGGCTGGGGATGGCTGGGGATGGCTGGGGATGGCTGGGGATGGCTGGGGATGGCTGGGGATGGATACGTGACTGTAAGCAGCTACTACTTCATGGATATTTTATTTGAAAAACAGTAAAAGAGGTACATCATTGTGTAAAATGTGTTGGAGGCGTGCTATGCTGCACCAGCTCCGGGCTTCGTTTCAGGGAGTTCGTGGCTGGCACCAGCCGGGAGACGACAGGCGTCTGTCAGACGACATAAAGCAGTAACACTGATAAAATTGAATTAATTACAGTGGGGCTCTGGGAATGGGTTAGACTGTCAGCAAAAGAAAAAAAAGCATGTGGGGTGGAGGCAGGAGAGGGAGAGGGGAAAGAAAATGTAGGGATGGCAGTATGTGAGATACAGATAGAGAGGAAAAAAGCAATCAAGGAATAAAAAAAGAGGGGGATAGAAACAGACAGGGGGAGAAAAAGAAAAACACAGAAACAGAGAGCTAGAGATCAGAGCAGAGTGCCTCAGGCTAGCGAGTCATGCTCGGAGACTCATGCTCAGGCAGAATATTTTTACTCCGGCATCGTGCAAAGAAAAAACAAAAAACAGCATCTGGGGAACTAAAAAAAAAAGAATCTAATTATAGCCATAGATACAGCCACAACAAACAAAGAGGCCGGCTTTATACAAATTAAATTGAGTCGTGCCATCTATTAACGTACAGAGCATGATTTTTAAAAAAAAGAAAAAGAAAAAAAAGAATTAAGACACTTAGTTTGTGCGGTGAAACTAAACTCCTCCTGTAACACTTGCATAAATAACCTGATTTCCAAATGGAGCTCTCTGTAGACTTGAGAAACACCCGATACTTACACCTATGACACCCAAGTCAAAATATTTCAGTTATTATTTAAACTTTTCTTCTATTTACTGCTTTTGCCTGAAAGCAAGCTAGCAAAAGAGCACAAAATCTTGCTTGATGGTTGTCCAACATCCCCACAGCATGAGCAGCATCAGATTTCTCATTATGAAGGTACTGTTGTTCCCTACTAAAAAAGGGGAACGGTACAAACATGCTTCCTCATTCCATTACACCAACCATCCTCACAAAGAGCTGAATTAGGTCTGGGATTCGCTAACAGTCTTTACTACTACCAACAGATCTAGCAAACAAACTCAAAAACTCCAACTGTCGTCCGTGCAGATGCTGTTTTCCATTTGTTCTTGTCAGTGTTGGGAAAGAAGTCCCCTTCTAGAAAGTGTCATATAGCAAGATTATAGGACGCCACACAAAGTGACATCCACTGGCTCATCAAATTTGCTTCCTGACATCCACATCATGAGGGACCATCATCCTGTAGTTGCTGTTGCAATCTCTGCTCTTTCCCAACTACTACTATCGCTCGCTCTCTCTCGTTCACACACACATACTACAGAACTGTGCAGAATAAGGGAATGAGAGACATACGAGTGGCATGGGAGAGGGGGACACTAATTACGGACAAAAAAAAAAGGCAGAACAGACCCTGGCATAGTTAAGCAAATCAGAGCATGACTTGACTCTGAATGCATGCACTGCCTTCATTACATTCTCTGTTACTCGGTTATAGTCACACTTCCCTCTCTTTTTCCCCATTCTTAATTTTTCAAAAGGCAACCCTTAGAGTGTTTCATTATTTATTCAAATTTGAATTCCACTCCCCACTCCAACTCTCTTTCCCCATCTCTCACCTGGGAAGGGGCACTGGACGACAGTCCTCCACTGAGCTCTCCGATACGGGCCGCTGCCGTTGGGTTGGAGGAGCTGATGAGCACAGGGCCACTGATCTCCATGGAGTGTCTCTGAGGTGGTGGGGCCAGGCATGGTTTGTGGGACATAGTCAGGGAAGTAAACGAATGTCGCTTCTTACTGTTCTTCTTCTCGCCTGCAGCCTTGTGTGATCCGTTGGCCTGGGGGCCCAAGGCAGAAGAGGAAGGTCCTTCACCTGAATCACTGCTGCCATCTGGCACCTTGTCCAGCTCAATGAGGTGCCGTGCTGCTGTATTAAACTGAGAGAGAAAGGGATTGAGAGAAAGAGGGAGAAACATGTTAGTCACTGTTTTCACCAGATCAAAAAAAAAAAAAAATGGTAATGGAAAGAGATACAAGTTAGAAAACACAAGTTAACATAACCTAAACTCTGAACACAGCTAACCTCTTCCCCCTTATAAATTCACCCTTTGTCTCAGAAAGACTGAAGCACATGAAAGATATTAAAATGGCAAATGGTTTTAAACAAAGAAAAACAACCAAAATTCACATTATTAACATTATTTTGACTGTTAAACCCTAAGTGCTTGACAGAGAGTTGAGCTCAGTCACTCATTTAGATAAACAAATGGCAGGTCAGTTAACAACTAAATCTATACAAATGTAGTTTAAAACATTAAAATCACTAGCCATGTCACGTCTTATTTCTGGTCCTACCTTAGACAATGCAACATTATGTATTGACTGCTGTACCATTTAGGGTGGAACAGAAGACAATAGCAATGAAACTGGGGTTAGCAACATATTAGGAACTTGACTCTTTATTTGATAAGCCAGCTACTGATGATGAAAATGTGCCACTAATCCAAGATTCTAAAGTTACTTCTGTTAGTTTTCTTGAAGTTACTTTTGTGTCATTACTGCTATTTGAGTAAGCAAAAAAACAGTCTGAGTTTTGTGCCTGACAGAACATTGATTGTGTCCGAAATCGCGTGCTTACGTGAGTGCACTGGTATGTAGGGCATAGTGCGCACTGACCACTTCCTTCTGTAGTGCACACTGCCATGGGTAAGTACTGTCCGAAATGAAACACTAACGTTTTGCACTTAGCGGAAGTGACAGACTAACATTTGCTCGCGATTCTCCAGCCCGCCAAAATATCTGCCGGTTATACCGCAGTATTCATCAGTAAAATAATTTTATTAATGTTACTTACATTTATACGAACCAGTTGCCTCTGCTTGGGCTTGCATTTCACTGTTGGCCGCCATTATTCAACACTGAAAACTTGTCGAAAGTCCCTCCCCTTCCCCTACGTGGTCAAAATGGCGTCCGTTTAGTGTGCGTAGTGACCATCGTCCATTCCACACTGCGTTTTTTGGCCATTATTAGTGCACCATCCGGGTATGTTCAGTGCTCTGAGTTTTAGCTTGGTTGTCAGTGTGAATGCACTATGCACTAAAATTGTGCACTAAAAGTGTGCAAGTGCGCGATTTTGGACACACCCATTAACTTACAACATAAATCTTGGTAAAAAGAGATAATATTAACATTATGACTAATCAGAATTATTTTTAGGAGTGGTGCTGAGAATGATTCAGATGCTCCTTTGGAGACAAAGAATTCAACACCTCAAAGTGATATTTGGGCCAGTGCTTTTAAATGTTTAAACAAAATTAATAATAACTCAAACGCTCTAGTGATTAAAGAGAAAAAAGTGTTAAGTTACTTATACAAACATTTTTGTGTAAAAAAAAAAAGAAAAAAAAACTTTCAAAATGCAGAGATGAACTAAGAAGCAGATAAAAGAACGATGGGATCAGACCACGGAAGGGAGCAAGGGAACGAGAGGAAAGTGAAGGAGAGAATCAGCCACATATTACTGTCACTCAGACGCAATTCCACAGAACAACAGAAAAAACATAAACACAAAGAGAGCTCAGAAGTGAAAATGAAAAAGACTGTGACTAAAAAGGAGAAAAGCTGAGAGGCTTTACAGTGGTGCTGTAAAGTGGTAGAGAGAGAGAAACAGAGAGACAGAGACGGGGGGAACAGAGAGACAGACAGAGACGGGGGAACAGAGAGACAGAAAGACAGAGAGAGAGACAGAGAGAGAGGGGAAATGGAGGAAAAAAGGTGCTACAGGCTCTACAGGCTAGTGCACAGGATGTGGACTGAAACTGTAGGTGACAGCCACTTTCATGTGAAACAGAAATCAAAGGAATAGGAGCATAAAAGCTTTAGCTAATGACTGAACCTTCTTACTATACCCCCCCCCTCCATGTCACACACACACACACACACACATACCCCCCCACGGGCAAACAGCTCTACACCCATACTCAGCCAATCAGAAGGTGCAAACAAGTAGAACCTTTCACTCAGTTGAGTTCACCTACAGGTCCCAGTGTAGAAGCAAACTCTGAAGCTAAACTAGGTCATGCTAGTAGATATAAAGAAACTAGAATAAATTGGAAACTTGAATGCATAAGACATGAGTTACCTACAGGCTGTTCCGTTCCCACCAAACCAAATCCTACATTGTAACTCGATATTAACTGTGCATTACATGGACTTGCTTTTTTGACTTTTTAAAATCCCCTTATTATTTGAATTTCCTCCCCGTCAAAGGTCCCCAAGTATTGTGTTATTCTACCTTCCTGCAGTTAAATGATCAGTGTCACTATGGCATTATGTTTTTGTCAGTCAAATCTCTCTAACTGGGGCTCCTAAAGTGTGCATCATCAGTCCTTCATAACTCCAGGTTTCATTAGGTTAAGTTAAGAACAGAAAACAATCACAATGCCTGGGGTCTGAGAAAGCATTGCCAGTCTCAGGTAACGGACTGCGCAACATAGTATGTTAAAAACTGAAAAACTAAATTATTGTACTGTACTTTTTGATAGCACTGTGAATGTAGCTCTGCTAATTAGCTGTTTCATTGTGTGTTCTAGCTTACACATGATAAGTATTGTGTGTAACAAATATGACAATCTGAGCTGCACTTCATCCTCCTTGCTGCTGAGGGAGCTATGGACAAGAACCAAGTTTACCTTCCTGTTTGTGGCACTATTTAAGGACTGTGTAGAAAGTATCTTTGTGAAGTATTGCCTCTCATGATGTACTGAGCAGTCGTATGCGGGATTACCTTCAACTGTTGTTGCCGACACTCCTGTTTGGGTTTCTAGCTTTTGTTTTGGCTGATTTTGGATCACTTGTCCTTCTGCCACTGTGTATGCCCCTGCTCTACCTGGTTTGCTTCAAGGATTACACGTTTGTATCATCTCTGTCTTCATGGCCAACAAATTAGGCCATTAAACTGAAATTGATCTTTTCACCACCTCATCATTACAGTGACCAGGATGAAACCAAAACACTCCCAAGAGAATCAACCGACTTGTCCATAGAGTGGGAGAGCCCCCCTTAAATGATCACTCATTTATATTTCTGACACACCAAAGTTCCACCTTAAATACTGAGGTAAAACCACATGCCCTATGTCAAAACACACTGAAACGAGCAGAGTTGAATGAGGAGAAAATTAGCCAATGAGAAATGAGAGAATAAGACATTAGTGTTTCGTTTCAGTGAGTGTTTTTAATTTTTTGTGAGCTTCTGATATAGCACAGATATTGACAAGTAGATGATGTTTTTAGCGCAGGCCTCCTTACTAGGCATTCACAAATCTTTATTTAGCAGCATTTATGAACAGTGTTTGGCAGCGCCAAACTCATTTTATTTGCAGAGTGTAAAATCGATTTTGTCTCACCTTTTCAAACTCTAATTTCTGATTACCGAAATCATAAAATGTGGTAATAACTACAGTGATACCCGTGTGCTATACCATCAGGAATGAGCTGATCTACTGCACTTTGAAAGCACCCTTGTGCGAACATCTCAAAGTACAGAACGGCCCTCATGTATCATTGTGTAATTAGCAGTGTCCTTGTACAGACTTATTGCAAACAGGCTGTGGAGAAGCATGCTAGTCACTCCAACACCCTGCAATAATATGCACGGGGAGGGCAACAGGAACAGCGCATGACAGCAGCAAACAAAGGCAAGACCAAAAATAAAAAGCTATTTTTCCTTCTCTGTTCGCTCTCACTCTCTCTCCGAGTTCACGTCTTTTCTGATGTCACCAGAGTCCAACACTATGAAGTGCTCGTTCATGGAAAACACCTGCGGTCGTGAAAATAGCAATTGCTTTTGCGAGACCTTAAAGCCACCCTGTTTTTCTCTCTTTCAGTACACGTGCGAAACAGAGAGGTGCTCCTGCCACAGCAGCTATTTTGGAGTGTTTTGATGGTTATTTTAAGCTCCAGGTTGGAGATGCTGCGATGAAAA
>JBBPCX010000160.1:18938556-18946489 GCA_037974365.1 Hydrocynus forskahlii
GGATGATAATACTGTTAAATGCCCTCCAGGCTGAACAACTCACTTCAGCATGACCAGCCACTAAACTGCTGTAGGCTGCTTGGGTGGATGTATGCACATATGTGTTTGTGAAACCTTGTTTTGAATTTATTGTTTGTGAGTTAACATACACTAAGCATATGTATGGCAAGTGCATGACATGTTTTAAGATAAACTAATCTCTAATTTATTTTTTTAAAAAGTGAGGATTTTTTTTAAATCGAAAATGGGCCTTATCACTTACAATGGGAAATATCACTTACAAAATAAATGCCGTATTTATTTTTAAGTGATATTTAGTCTAAAACATCAAATCATTGTTATTGATTTTTAAGCCTGCATGTTTTTCTGCATTGCCCTGTGCTCAATCTCAAATACTTTAACAGTGGGGATGCACTGATATTGAGTTTTAATGGCCAGTCATCTTCTTTACAGCTGAATTGGCCATTGTTTGATTATTTCAAACGTTTCATGCACACACTGCACTGGACTGAACAATTTGGGGAAAACATTTATATTTACAGTTTCTGACCAGTAATGCAACTGTGATTAAAAAGCAATTTTCCTCCCCTGCCAACTCAACCAGAATATCCATTCATTTTCAGATCCAAGATTTATGCCAGTTCACAACCTCTGCATTATTAGATTTCATTGTTACCTCATTTTTCCAGTTAAAACATTAGATACATTGAACTAAGTAGAACAACAGTTCTTGAAATGTGAAAACTGCACTCTTTCAAATTACAAATTTGATAAAAACAATCATATGGGCCTAACTGCATGCCACTAAATCAAAATCAGGGCTATGTGTGCTCTTGTGATCCACAGAATGCTCTGAAAAACATGCAATTTATCAAGATATAAAAAGTATGAATCTCAGACAATTACAATCATGGATACTCACAATAAATACCATTTCGTGAAATCTGTGCATCATTACACCTCTGCTTTGTCTTCCTCTTGAAATCGGTGTCCTGCTGCCCAAGAGAGAATGATGGGTCCACTGTGGACTCATCAGGTTTTGTGTATTCTGTTTTGGTGGCTAACCAAATTAGTGCTAACTAACATGTCAACACGACGTCAGCAATCAACCAGCGCTACTGTCGAGAGCGCACACACAAACAGAAAATTAAGGTCACCATTTCTACATGGTCAGATATAAACAAGCAACAGGATCTGATAGTACACTAGCATTTAAGAAGCAAATCCACACCATTGTTGTTCATGAACAATGTCGAGTTAAGCTGTCGCACAGCTGCAGGTAAATGCTGAGTCTCAGTATTTGGTTTTATGGGGCAAGAAAAGGTAGCACTGTTTTTACAGGCTGTCTTTTGTTCTAAATCTCCCTGCAGCCTATAGGCCTTTATTAGGTGCTATTATCGAGGGGTGTGGAGGAGTAGCTAGGCTGTGGGCTTAACCCAAACTCTCAAACCCCCTCCAAGTTTCCTGTGAGATTTATGCACACCAACACACAGCATTAAGCGCACACATACAATCAAGGAACTAGAAAGGATTCAAAAGGGCGGACCGTTTACGGGCTCAGCCGCTAAACTAATTCAATATTTATCATTTTTCCATGAACAGTATTTTATCAGAATTTATCTAAATTTATCGGAAAACTTGTTTCCTAACTGATAAAGGATATTTGCATGATGTGCACCTAAAGGTAACCATAACTGTAAAAAGCTCCCATTGGCTCTTCTGAACCATTCCATTCACTTTTGCGAATGCAGCTTGAGAAGACAGACTGGAAGCTCCAGGCACTTTAGTTTTAAGCTTAGTATTAGTATTTAATTAAACACTATATTTGCTTAATGTTAGAGCTGTCCTGAATGGCATTTTTTAGGCTTTGATTACTTGGTGTTGGTATTTCTTAAAATACCTGAAAAACGTGTCCTATTTAACCACAATCGTTCGTTTGTTCATTTTAAAGTTAGTTCTAGTATTGAAGTGTTATATTATTTGATCATTTTACACATATATACATCACATTTCAAAAAGATGCTAAGAGAAATGTTATTAACATCAAGATAAGACACATGACTGGATTGTTGCTAACCTAGATACAAATCAATGATAAAGTATTAAATCTCTTGAAATATTTCCATAGTGACACATTTTGTGTCAGCTTTAGTATGAAGAGCTAAGTTTTGGTCCTATTGCTGACGTAGTGCTCCAGGGTCATTTACCTCTTAAATGGTGCAGCAGTTGGAGCATAATGTTGCACCATTTAAGGCATAACAGAAATATTTCCATTTAAGGTGGAAGCAAAGATAAGGAGTCAGCTTTTTATGAAATTACAAGTGCAGTAACTTCAGCAGCTAAGTGATGACATGGATTTATACTAAATTCATACAGGCTTAGAGATTAACTGTGCTGGTATTTCGTAAAAATGAAGTATCCAAATACAAAACATAGAAACAAAAACCAACATAATGAACGATAATGCTAATTCTACAGGCCATTCCTGCTTAATGTATATTTTCATACCATAAACTGTCAAATGAAAATCCACTCCATGTATCAGTTCTCCATGTCCCTGCTTACCAGTAATCTGTATCCGCCAAGAAAAATGCATCAGTTGAACCCTGGTATCCAACATTATTTTTCTCTGCTTCTCCAAACCAAATGGAGGTCATGTGCTCTTTTTGACTTAGAGCTTCGGTGAGCGTGGGCGGAGAAGGGCGGCCATCTTGTTTTGATTACAGCCCCATTAGCTGAAATGGGCTCCTAATGGCCTTGTTTACAGCTGGTGGGTAGTAACCCATCCTGTATTCCAGTCTCCTCTGGTCCATGCCATTGCAGTGCCCGCACCATTGGCTCCATCGACTCCTCTTCTGAGGAGCAATTATTCTGCAATGGGCCCCTTCTATACAATGTACGACAAGCTTTACAGAACTCTGGCAAAAAATATATATCACACTCAGCCTAATGAATTGAAGTTGGAGCTTAGATTTCCCACATACATTACACCTTGTTGGTCTATAATGCTACACTACCAGGGAAGATGACGAACAAAACAAGTTTCTTTTAAAGTTGAATAGAAGTAGAATTAGAATAGAATGAAAAGCGTGTTCAGCTACAAGAGTTGCGACAAATTATTGCATTTGTAGAGGGAGCTTCAACAGGTAGATTAGTATGAAAGATTATACGTATACATATTATCGTGAAAAGTAACGTCTCTAAGGTGGTGACAGGACAGAAGTACAGGAATTAAGAGGTCAACACACATATAGCCAGATAAATCTCACAGCTAATCCGGCTGTCTGAGTGAAGCACAACTCCAATCATTATCCCACCACCCACAGGGTAACCTGTCTCTCTTCACCTTTGAGGTGGACGGACAGAGGGTTCTGCTCCCTCTCGACACATCCTGACAAAAGTGAAACTACCAGTTCTGGTTTCCATGGCAACTTTGTCACAAGAGTTCCCTCTCTCTTCTTTTTCTCGCTATTTATGGGACTTCATGCCAATCATGAATGCAGTGAAGCACTGAAAAGGGGTGTGGGGTGGGGTATGAGGGGTTTTAATGGTGAAAGGCTGGACAAAAATAGAGGTTTTTTTTAGCCTCTCCAGAGGAAACACACACAGTAGAGAGACAAGTACCATTCAAGTCAAAGTAAGAAAAGAAAAAGACAACAATACACACACATATGCCTTTTATTCTGATTGTCTGTCTCTTCTTTTTCAAATACAAGCATATTTTACGCTTAACTGTCTAGACTGTTTGCAGTTTGTCACATGAAAAATATTAAAGAAATAAGGATGCTGTTTCTTACTCTAACATCACCGCCAAGCACTTACAAGGAGCTAAATTTACTTCAGAGCCACACACACACACACACACACACACACACACACACACACACACACGTGTCAAGATATTTAAACAGAGGAGTGTCAACAGACAGGAAGAGGTTGAAAGTAAGCCAGACAAAGAAAAAGAATCCATGAAATAGGAGGAATGAAGAGCACACATGCGTGCACGTGTGCGCACACACGCACGTTGTCTGGAGACCAGATGTGCATCTGGATCAGGATCACACATGAACCTGATCCTAGCAGCTTTGTCCACTTCTACCTCTGCTTCTCTTCATCTCCATGTCTCTTCCCTTCCCTCCATCATTAGCTCTCTATCTCCTGGAAGTCACAGAACTTAAGATCAACAAACACCAACAAATCCAAACATTCCATTGGTGTGCCATGTTTGTTTTTTGGAAATCTCAAGAATATCCTATCCCAAGCATACTGTTCTCAATTTACATAATTTTAGAATATACTCATTTCATACAGTTCTAGAAATGTTAATCCAAACTGGTTCTTTTATTTCAACAGATCTTTTTCAAAACATTACAATGTTGCTGGGTCAGCCTTTGGCTTTCAGGGACACACTTCCCAATGGTATTCTTACCACACACCCTCTCCATAGCCCTCATTATGACACACCTGCTCCACAGTCATCAGCCACTAACCTCCATAAATTCCCTTCTCTGCGTGTGCCCAGCCTCCAAGCATTAAACTACAATTTGCGGACGCATGAGAATCGCAGCCATTTAGGCTGATTGAGACAAGCTGCCTGGACCCGGTGTTCAGGGTCTCATGGGAGTCGGAGTCCTTGACTGTGATCAAAGCTGCCTGGGTCTAAAATGTGTGGACAAATGAACCATGAGGCAGCCATGTTTAGAACTAGAAGACAAGAAAAGTAGAGGGAAGCTTTGTATTGAGGGAGAAGGAGGCTTTTCACAGTGTCAAACATTAACCATATGGAAGCAGCGTAGCAGGGGCATTTTGTAAGCTACAGATTAGTCATCAAAAACGGAGTGTTTTAGCAGGGAGGGGGTCTGCAGTTTATGGAAGAATTATGGAACAGCGCAAGAACCCATGTGGTATTCATAAAGTGGCTGAGTAAGAGAGCCTCTGTGTGTGTGCGTGCTGTGTCTTTGAGAAGAAATGAAGAACTGTCTGGAAAGCCCAAAATAAAGAAAAATGAAGGGTGTGCCACAGTCTTAAATACATGTAAATTGAGTGTCATTAGTTCTCAAGAGTTAATGAGTCCACTCAATGAGTTTTTGTGTGAACATCTTTGGCTGCAAACCTGCCAGTAGTTTGTACATAAGTAAGTTTGACTGCATAATCTAAGTGTGTATGTGTGTAGGCTTGCCTGATTGGTGAAATTTCTCTCTGAAACTGTCCAAAAATTTGTGTGCGTGTCTGCAGCTACATGACCTCATTCACATGGCAAAGACTAGTTGTGGGTGGGCTGTGGATCACAAGCTGCTTGGCTGTGTGCAGCGGAGTCTGTAAAGAATAACTATCAGTCTATCAGCCAACACAGACAACAAAGCCAGTTAATATCCGGATGGGAGAGGGGTTTGTTTTGTAGGTAAACAAAAACAAAAAAATTTCAACTTAGAGGTGAGCTGTGGCTATTGCAAAAGTAAAATATTTCAAGGCATTCTCATTTTGTTTTGCTGCAGTAAAAGCCTCTAGTCTTCTGGGAACGCTTTACATTAAATGTTGGAACTTTACTGTAAGGGTCTGATTGCAGACATGAGAGCATTAGTGAGGTCAGGTACTAATGTTGGCTGATTACTTCTGGATCACACACTCCACTCAACTCATCCCAAAGGTATTGGATGCTCCATCACCTCAGAGAAGGCTGTTCCTCTGCTGTACAGCCTGATACTAGGAGACTTCATATGCCTTTAGTTTACACTCTAGTTGGCCTTAGGCTCATATTTGGTAAAGATGTGCAATGGGCACAACTAACAGTGAATTTTTTAATTACCAAGTTAGGCCTGTCTGGATTCTTTTGGACACAATATATATAAACTAGCAGTGGGCCAAAAAAAAAAAAAAAAAAAAAAAAAGTATTTTTTCCTTTTTTTTTTTATTCAGTCTTTTTTCCTCCATCTCCTCTCTTTCCACATGGTGTATTCTGTCCTCAAGAGGTTCACATTCTTTTTCTGGTGTGCTGTAACTTCCCCTTCTCTCTCGCTCTGGTCTTCTGCATTGAAATTTCATAACTGTTCTTTTCACTTTTCTCCCTCAGCTGCATCATCTCACATCTTCTACTCCATCTGCAGCTCTCTCCTCCCTCTTCTGCTTTTCCACTCTTCCACTATTCATTCTACTCTCCTCTCCCCATCAGTCCATCCATTGACTGCACATACATGTAAATCATAGAGAGGACGAGAAAAAACAGTAACTGAAAGAAACTGCATTAAAGAAAAATATATTCAGAAATACAAATAGAAAAGAGCGAGGCAAAGGGAAAGAAAACAGAAATGCTGCTTTGGTAGTCTTTGAGAGAGGCGATTAACATTTGCTCACAGTCAGACCAACAGCAAGGTTTGTTCTCTCTCTCTCTCACCCATTTCCCACATTACTCACTCACTCAATTCCAATTGCCCCGCAACTGAGAGACACTTCAACCCTGACTTACAAACTTAAAGCTTACAACAGATTTAAGAAGACATTCCAAAAAAAGGGCAAAAACTAGACAGAACTGGAGTTGTACAACACCAGATGGATGACGATGTATTTCGATATTTTGACGGCACCAAAAATCTCACACGTGATAAACAGCCATGGTTTATTGGACTGAATACAGAAGAGTATTCAAATTTAACACTAATAGTTTTGCGGTTACAGTTTATCAGATTATGGAAGACAAAGTCAAAGAGTTAAAATACAAGAAAATGTAGGATGGGAGCCCTTTATCTTTTTCCCCAGAGGCCCACTTATTAAAACGTGTGGGTCTGTGTATGGAAAAACTGTACCGATTCATTTTTTACATGGCATATTCCAACCTCTCCTTAACCTTGTGAATTACACAGGATGTTTTGGTTACCGTGCCTTTAAGACTGATATATGTAAATACAGGGCAGCCAACCAGCTCAGTTCTGACTGTCCTGTATTGTGACTCATTCAGAAAGCAGACAAGGCAGAGACACAATGTCTAATTTCAGCATGAATAGGTGGGCTAGAGCACTACAGCCCAAACGTGTTTGTACATGTGTTGTTTAGAGACACAAAAACAAAGAGCTCTAAACAGGCCATTTGTGCGGCTTCAATTCCATATCGCCAGAACAAAACCTTCTCTCTCCAAGAAACTAAGGTTAGAAAAGAAAGGAAAAAAATTCTTAGCTGCAACTTAATCTAACCAGATTGTATTCATCACTTTCACATCATTTCTGTTTGTGTGTTCGCAGTATACAACTGTCAGAGCTACACAGAAGCTGATATTTTAAAATCGTTAAAAACAAAAAACTGAGATTTGTATTGATACACTCTATAACGGACAATTAACCCAATAAAACGGGTCCTTTAAATTAAGGATTCGTTGTTTGCCGTGTAGAGTAACACTTGAGTATTCACTTCTTTGGATGATTTGTGGTTCACCATTTAATTTTCAAAAGCTTCACCTTTTTTTGCTTTTAAAAAGGTACACAAGATATACTCATATTTGTTCATTTATTTACCAAAACTGGTTGTCATATATTTTTACATGACTACTTTTCAACCTCTCTTTATCCCTTTGAATTGAAGAGGCTTTTTCTAATCTGACTGTGCCGTGGAGCCAAGACGTGGCCTGCTGACTAAAGTCTGGACAGCCCACATAACACCGCTGTTCAGACAGGGCTTGCCACACATAGTGCAACAACCTGTGCCAATTTCCACACAGCCAATATAGCTATTAATGCTAACATATATATCAGTTGTTTCCATGAAGCTTTCAAAAACGGAGACATCAACTTTTCAAAATCATCTAGTGCTGGTGGTGGCCTAGTGGGTAGGGTACTTGCCTCTGAACCAAGAGGTCATGGGTTCGAATTCTACCTTCAGCAGACCACCACTGGGTTCCTGAGCAAGACCCTTAACCCCAAGTTGCTCCAGGGAGACTGTCCCCTGT
>JBBPCX010000160.1:18946589-18965664 GCA_037974365.1 Hydrocynus forskahlii
TATGTTTATGCACATCTGAGGAACATCTAAGACTCCTCTTTATGTTTCTCAATCCAACAAACACATGAAGAGAAAGACCAAGAGAGAGCGACAGAGAGAGCGACAGAGAGAGCGACAGAGAGAGCGACAGAGAGAGCGACAGAGAGAGCGACAGAGAGCGCGACAGAGAGCGCGACAGAGAGCGCGACAGAGAGCGCGACAGAGAGCGCGACAGAGAGCGCGACAGAGAGATATCCAAATAACACCTAAATTTCACTCTCCAGATGGTCTTTGGGTACACAGTGCACCCAAAAGACACTGCTCTCAATCAAAAGTAACCAAAAACAATTTGTGTGGACTTTTATGGGAGTGAAGAGGCAAAACCTTATCATAGCACCAGCTGCTGACCAACTACACACAAACAGCTAGATTGCTGCAACATAGCACCTTTATAACAGTACTGGGGGAGTTCTGGTATTTGCAAGTTGCTGGAAGCTTTAGGCCAAGTTCAAAATGGCAATTATGAGAACTAAAACCAAACAGAACCCCAAACTACTAATCATCATGTGCACCTGTGGTCCACTGCTACAAGATTAGACTATATATTTGACAACTGTAACAGATACGTATGTTAGTGTATAAAGCACTATACAGCTCAACTACTGAAGCATGCAATTCAAATAAAAAAAAAAAATGATCCTTTACAATTATTTTATATATAACAAAAATACACCTCTAGCCATTAGATCAAGTGACTGACAAACAGCAATGCTGTCCAGTCGCAGGGTGGGTGTTTATTTGAAGAAAAATAAATAAATACATACCGAAAATCAATCAATCAATCAAACAAACATTTGAGGGAATGTACACTGATGTAATACTGACCTGCCCAGCACAGAGTCGGGGTCAATACTTCAGCACAACTACACTGAGGTTGAGCAAGATGGATGAGAAACTAATCTCTGCCATCAACTGCCATGTCGGGCTGTACGACCTTACTATATAGATTCCAACACACACACACATTCTTTTGTCTTTACATCACATATCGTTCTAATATCAGACATTTACCTCAGTGTATGTGGAGCTACTATACAGATAAATATTTTATTTAAGCAATATAACGAAAGTGAGGTTGTTCGTGGATATCCTCACGGGTGTGGTTCAGCCACAGGCACGAAGCTGCAGGCTGAGTGGCGTAGGGAACGTAACATCGCGAGTGTCCCAGATTAAACGTCACCTCCCCTTGTTCACTAGTTAACCCCCCTATATAGCAAACACTAAGTAGTAAATGAGGTGGCGAGTGTACAAGTGCACTTTTCAAACACAGCGCCGGTCTTTTCGCCAGTGTTTTGGTCAAGGTCACTGACTAGAGTACTAATCTAACATGCATGTAGTGGGAGGAAACTGGAGCTCCCAAAGGAAATCCAGGCAGACACAGGAAGATCATGTAAACATTCTATTCATTTTGCTATTCAAAGCAAATGTTTGTCAACAGCACACCTGTCTTTCAACTGTAGTTACATCTTACTGACAGCATTTGATCATGTCAGACTACTACAAAGATACTATAATTTTATGATCAAGCACACCGCTGGGCTCAACATCATGATGACAATCAGCCATGGCCGATGGAAGACGGAATCATCCATTGGCCCAAACCTAAACACCCGTGCACGTCACAGAGCAGGTTTTCAACCCTGGTCCTGATGGAGATCCCTTTCCCCAACACCTTAATCACAGAAGCTATAATCAGGGTGTCTGTATTAGCCAGCCTCAACTTTTAACTATGAACCAGCCCAAATAAAAACACTAAAGGCATTTTTGAAATTAGTACTGAACAGCAAACACTTTTTAGGACAAAGAAAAGTAAACGGAAATTGCCGTGGTAACAGGTAACTGGGAGAAACGTTGTTGTGGGTTGGACAGAGAGGAAAACAGTGCATAGCTGCAGGGTGGAGAACAGGAATAATAGCATAATGAGGTTAACAAGGTTAGCTGTACAGACCTTATCAGGGACAGCACACATACACACCCTCACACAGAACTGCCTACATGATAGCTTTAGTCTGAGTGTGCGGATCGATTAGGCACCATGTTTGTGCTTGGTGTGTAACAGTGCAATCAGACTGATACACTAAGACGCACGCACACACTTCCCAAGAACTGATAATCACTGGTCTAGAATTTGCAGTCTTGGGGCCACCCACAGTGTTGCCATTCTAATCCAGTTCATAATGTTACAGTAACACAGTCCTCACACATAATTGAGGCAGAGCCACAGCCAGAGAGAGCCAGAGCGAGAGAGAGCCAGAGAGAGAGAGACAGAGAGAGAGGGAGAGAGAGAGACAGAGCCAGAGCGCCAGCGAGAGAGAGCCAGCCAGAGAGCCAGAGAGAGAGTGCGAGAGGGAGAGAGCCAGCACCAGCGAGAGAAAGAGTCAGCGAGAGAAAGAGCCAGCGAGAGAAAGAAAGAGAGAGAGAGAGAGAGAGAGAGAGAGAGAGAGAGAGGCCAAGACCAAAGCAGACAGCAAGAGGAAGAAAGGGCGAGTGAGAAAGAAATGTCAGTCACTCTGGGGACAAATACGGATTACTGGGGTTGAGGGCCTAAGAACCTAAAGCAAAACTCCAAACTTCTAGCCCACAAAAACAAATGCTGGGATGGCTGACCACAAACACACTGGAGACTTCTGAGAGACAGAGAGAAACAATGAGAGTGAGTGGGAAAGCAAGGGGGGGGGGCTTCCTGGAGAAAACCAGGCATGGTGGCTTCTTACATCAGGGATGTGTGTTCTAAATAATATGTTGTGTGCAATTTAAAAGTAAAAATGTCTTCAGCGCCTTTCATGCTTAAAATAATGCAAGTATTGGCTACCAACTTAAGTATGGATAAGGAAGTTAGGGGAGAAAGATCAAAACAAGAAAAGAAAAAAACAAAAACAAAAACAAAAAACAACACACACGGGGAGAACACCGGTCAACGTCCTGCAGATTTTGGTGATTTACCTGCTCAAACACACCTGGTTCCACTCATCTGTTAAATGCCAGGTTTATTGGGGGTGAAAGAAGGAAACCAAACTGTGCTGAACGTCAGCTCTCCAGCACCGGAGTTGTGCACCTTTGCCTTAACCTCTTCCTTTCAGTGTGATAATACAAGGGTCAAAGGTGAAAGGAAAAAACCCACCAATCAGACTGAAAGGGAAACATTTAACAATCAGCACAAAGTGTAAAGGTGGAGGATGGACAATAAACATGTCACTAAACCAATCAAAACACAGGGGTCAAGAGTCGAGTTCCTGAATTTGAGCCAGCAAACACCGCCTTAGGAAGAAAACTTGAAGAAAAAAAGAACCGTAATCTGATATAACTACACATTCAGCATGAAATAATGTGTTACATACATGTCCTTGCTGGGCATGTGCTTATAAAAACTATAACAATATTACCTTATTTTTTTATCACAGTTATGGTATTACAATAGTGCATTAAAACAAACAGTTTATAAATGTTATTTTTATGGGCTTGTATCCTATATTTTTTTAGTATTTGTTGTACTCCAAAGGTTGTATGTGATAAATCATTTTTACATTGCTACCATTTTCCAGTCTCAATTTATTCCCTAAGTTGTTTTTGTTGTCACTCTGTCTTGACTGATATATACCCAATATATAAGACCCCTGGTTCCAATACAGTATTCTGCATTCTAAAATCAGCCAGTACTAAAATGCTTGATTTTTGGGACATCATAAAAACAGCTAAAGAGGCTGTTTTATCAGTTCAGTTCACATAAATATTGACTGCATGCACTGGGGAGTGAATGGTATGTTTTGTAACACTGTTTACATCCTTAAGTTCAAATGTATTTGGTTTTACAAGATACAGGCCCTTTAACACATTTTTGGGTACAATACATTTGGCATGTAACACAACCAGACCGTTACAGCCTAATGGGAGCTTGTTAAACCAGACCGAGTTGCTCTGGTGAAACTGCATCTTGACTAAAATAAAATCTTCATGATTACAATACTGTGAGTGTTGAACATGCGCATGCGTATATTTACGTATTCCTCATTTTAACCAGAGCATGTGTATGAAAAGCAGCAACCACATTTTACCCAGTAACTTAGCATTCATACTTCCTTATTCAGTTTAATTATCTTGTCTAACACAGTACACACCAGCAACAGGCAATATCGGCAGATTTAGGCAAGACAGTGATAAATGGAGGAACTTGTTTATTTCTCATAAGGCATTAGATGTTTCTGTTCTGCATTCATTTTGTTTACTTTTTTATTCATTATTATATAATGGATACAGTGGATAAATTAACATTTGTCTGAGTCAACCAAGTGCAGAGACTCAAACAGGTAAGCAGTAAAAGGTGAGAACATTCCATGGCGAAAGAAAACTTCCCACAATTGGGGGTGGGGGGGTTCCGGAAGCATGCTCCCCCAGTAGAAAATTATGTGCTCATAGCCCATTTCTCCTCATAGATATCTATAGTGGTGTCTGTTTTAACCATACACAAGCCTATCTACACCTGCAGCCTGCATCCACCTGCTTCCCTTGCAATTACGAAAATTACGCAAGAGGTGACCTAAAACATTACATTTTAACATGCAACACTGTTTGAACCCTCAAATTTAGATCAGAGTAGCTACATGTCAAGAACAAGTAAAATTTGTATTTTCATTTATGAACCACAGACAATGTGTCAGAAAATCTTCCCAGCAAACTTTTAACGTCAGTTTAATATTGTAACAAATGTTTTTTACTTAATAATCATTTTGGACTGCTGGGTTAGTACAGTAAGAGACATCTGATCTCATTTTTTTCTGTTCCTAAGTGCACAAGAACGAAAATATACATAAGACGCCTGGCTAGCACTCAATGCCCTCATCAGTTTTTGGGTGTAAATCTAGGCAGGTTTCCTCTGCAGAAACTTGCAGGCCGTTTTAGGTTGGTTCACACTTTTGCGTTAACCCCAACTGCATGAACTGCCCTGTGGGACCTCTTTTAAGGTCGTTTTTGATGGCGAAATAAGTACCTACCCCAGGGTCTTACATGGACAGCCTAGCAACCTCTTTCACAAAATACATTCACAAAAATGGCAAAGGGGTAATATCAGGGACAAAGACAGTCAGAGGCAGGTCTTCGCAGAATGTAGGAGCTGAAAAAAAACTAAACAAAAAAAGCAGTCCGCAGAGAAGGTAAACACGCGTTTCTGAACTTCTGCTGTTGTCAGCCACAAGACTAACCCACCCCCACAAAAACAGCTCCTTTTATCTGCACAAATCTTGCAGGTGGCCTACTTTGATGACCTATTTAAACTTTGGATGAAAGGTGAGGAACTGACATGTCTAAAGTGGTTAATTTCTAACTGTCCCTGTGGTCTGAAAACAACCCAAAACTAAATTATGCTGTTTGCACTTACATGAGTATGAACTCTTTATACATCTTGACAAACGTAAGCCACATTGGAGTGAAACAGCGACAGTGGATTGTACACACAGCCACACACAGACTGTGTTACAGAGTACTTCAGAATCTGACCATCACAGGTGCGAGAGCTCTGACGCAAAATAGCAAGTAAGAAAAACATGCAAACACACACATCAGCCAAGAAAAGCTCAGGTGGCAGCAAGCTCAAGCCACCCAAGAGACAGCCACACAAACACACACAGCTGAATGATGACTAGAGTAGACTCAGCTGTGTTAAAAAAAAAAAAAAAACGCACAAAGCACAAGTGCAGACCTGCAAACGACATGTGTGCGGGCATTTTTTAGCAGGTGCTTCTATCATCAGACCAAATCTTCATGCTGTAATAAAAGACAAACACACACACACACACGACATATTTAAAAGCAAGAACATCACCTATAATTAAGTCTGTCTTTTATGTTTAAGGTGAAAGGGAACACCACTAATGCAGACAGAGTGAGAGAGTTTCACCCACACCCTTTCCCCTGGGCAAAATATTCTTAAATAAAAGAGTCTGCATTCATGAGTACAGTAGTTTCACCTGATCAACTCCTTTGATGCCTCTCTCAGAAATTATGCAACCTCAGGGTAAAGGCTTGGAAAACTAAACAATGCAGAACTAGAGTTGGGGGCAAAATACATGATTTTTAACTTGATTTTGGTCAAACTTGGCTCTAGTCAATGACATGGAATGAAAATGAAGAAGGGTTTGAGGCGATGTTTTCCCCATTATTCACAATGTTTGCCCTAATTTGGTCATATAAAATTCCACTAGCTAGCTAGGACTCTCCCAATTGCACAACCCCCTTATGCTAGGAGTGAGAAGGCTAGCATTTTAGCTAGCATAAGGCTAGCATAAGAACATATTTCGATTCTTTGCCTCTTGAATTTCAGACCAGTCAGAGTAAATCAAACATGTTTAACTCTGGATATAAACTAGTAATGTATATGGGTCAGTAACTCCATCTGAATGGATGCTTACAACCAATGAAAACTACAAGCAAGCAAAGCAAGGAAAAAAACCCACACATTTACATACGCGGCAGGACTTTTAAATGAATTGAGTATATGGCAGAAGCACAGGAGCATCTTTAAAACTTCAGGTCTGGAACACGTAAAGCCCACTGTCGACCGTGGGATGCCATCAGGCTGTTGGTGAGCATCGCTGGCTGCCTGTCGACCCATAGTGGGTGCTGTGAGTACAGCACCGCTGCCTTTAGTCAGTCCTCATCAGCACTTTTTTGGCTGATTGAGCACACTGAATCTGGATCTACCAAGAGTAAAAAGAGAAAACGAAGGACAGCAAAGCAGGCAAACAGCACTCTTAACGGGACATAATGATAATTACCTCATTTTTAAACACAAATGCAAGTAAGAATGATAAGAATGATAAAACTATTTGTACTATGTGTTGGTCGACTATATGGAATTCAGTGAGGAGCAGATAAAACACAATCAGTTGGTACTAGTTCTTCGAAGTCGACATGGTGTGTCCTTTGTCTTAAAGTAACACACAATGCACACATGCACAGTAAATCTAGTGCATACCTTTCTAGTGTCAACTAAATGGCTGATGTGTTCTGCCAAAATTCTCCTGTTTTGAAGCAACCTCGGAAGTGCTAAACTTGGGGGCAATATGTATGACAAGCCTTCCCACCAATTATAAGGCTAATGTGGTTTGTCCCAAAGCAGCTTAAACAAATCTCTTTGTGTTCGTGTCGGAGAAAACAATGACCAAATGAAAACTAGTAAACACAACTGAACTAGCCAGCTAGCTCATTTCTCTCTCTGTACGATCCACTAGCCATGCTGGTACCTGGAGACACATCCAGCCAGAAAAAGAAAGAATCTGATTTCCTTTAAACACTAACAAAATCTGGATAGTATTTTTTGTGATTTTTTTTTGACAGCAGGAAAAGTCTAAAATGTGACTTGCAGAGAGCCCCGTTTTTCTCATTTCTCCCCGCTGGGCTCCCATAGTTGTTTTAAGTTCTGCTTCATTGGCATAGCATTACAAACAATTTACACATTTTACACTGTATTCCCTAGGATGTGTCATATCCACAACCTCACCCAAATGCATTTACCCATCTCAACATTACTGCTGCAGCACTAAAGGTGGCAAAAACAGCAGCAGAGTCCACATTTAATTTGCTTTCCGAGCCCCCTAGTAACGGGAGAGCATGTGTGCTTGTGGGAGTTCACTGAGTTCAATTCGACTAAGCGACAACTTAGAAGTTGTGAAGCGTGTGATCAGCCAGAAAGTGAGAGAGAGCCAGTTTCTAGCAATTTGGTAGGACCTTTGAAGATCTGTGGTGTTTTCAAGGCTAAACTAGCACACACTAATAAAAGACTGACACACACATATTACATATATTCACAGACTCAACATTTTGAGCAAGCTCGCACAAACTTAGTAAAAAACATGGGCATTATATCAAAAATAGCACAATACGTAGACACTTTTATACTCTCCCCATACCATTTTAATACATATTTAGCATAATTTAACTACATACAATGACTAAGGTTCAACCAGTTGTAACAGGGACATGTTTAAGGTAACCAAAAACAATCAAAAATTCCATGTAGTGTCTCACACTGCATCCAATTAAGCCAATTATATTTGTGAACTCGAGACCTCCTGGCAACAGGGCCTAACTGCGATACGGCTTAGGAATCTCTTCGAAAATTCTTTGTAATGAGCTCTGCAGCTTTTAGTGTTGCGGAAGTACTGACAATGCTTACTGTGACACAATATTGTATAATATTGCTCACCTCTGCATCACGCACCAATTAACTCAGGCTGTGGGTATGGACAGGATAAAGCATGGATGCACAAAGAGAGCTGAGAGACAAAGACCATCAGATCTTAACCTTTTAACCAGAGAAACTTGCTGACACTCCCCAAACACACACGCACACGCACATGCACCTGCCTCCACTGGGAACCTTTCTTTTGGTCTAAAGGCTGTCTGGCATACAGTTGAGGTGGCAAAGAGAGAAACGAAGAGACAAAAAAAAACAAAGATGAACATGAAAGTGAGAGGGTGGGAGAAAATGAAAGAGAGGGTGGAGAGGATGAAAGAAGTTCTGAAAGGACAAAGAGGGAACGATGAAAGAATGAGCATAGGCAATGCCCTAGGTGAAAGTGTCAGAAAGTACAAGATCCAAGAGAAAGAAGAAGGGAGAGGGCAGTGTGTGTGTGTGTGTGTGTGTGTGTGTGTGTGTGTGTGTGTGAGTGTGAGTGTGAGTGTGAGTGTGAGTGTGAGTGTGAGTGTGAGTGTGAGAGAGAGAGAGAGAGAGAGAGAGAGAGAGAGTGTGTAGGCTTGTCTGCAAGATTCTGGCCTTAATTAAGGGGTGCTGTGACACAGGCCTAGGTCAGCCAGAGGTTGTTGCGGCACAAATGATATCATCAAAAAGGACCAGTGTGAATCACAGAGGCCTGACAAGCCACGAAAGCCCATGCTGGAGGTTTTTTAATACACTCTGGGACTGGGGGTGAATGATATGGCACACAACACCCAGCATTACAGGCCAGGTGGTAGATTCTTCAAAGCAATTTGTTTTGTCCTTCTAATGTGGTGTCATCATCATGTGGGGCCAAGGTAGCATAGCAATGCAGGGATATTACAGCAAATACAAAATACATGAGAATATGTCAAAACTTTTCACAGCATTATTTTCATGCTGTTCAATAATGATCCGTGCCTATTAGGGCAGGAAGAATGCTATAAGAAATGGATTTCACTTTCAAGCATCCAGAACGGGGATGCTCCTGCTGGTTGTCTCATAATAAAAGGGTCAAATGGCAACACACGAGTTATTTTTTTGTCTTATTACCCGCTGTTCAGAGGTACAACGGTAGAAAAACATCAACTTAATTTCACACATGCCTGTGCCATACACCACTACATCAGATATATTGATGATGAAACACACACCGGGTAAAAATAAGCAGAGGAAACAGACATTATCCTGCCAATTACATTTGAAACTAATTAAAGATGGGCCGCATGTTATTGAACAGTAAGGCAAACACAGTAGTCTAGTGGGTAAAGCACTTGGCTGTGAACCTGAAGACCACAGAGTCGCGGGTTCAAACCCTCCACTTTTTATCATTGTGTCCTTGAGGAAGACACTTAACCATGCCCCTGTAACTAATGATCGAAAGTCGCTCTGGATAAGAGTGTAAGCCAAATGCCCCTTTACTCTTTACATCATGATACATTTTCATGATAAATGGTACAAAAAATTTTGCTTGTCTGATAAGTTGGAACAGACACAATGTCCCAGTAGTAGCTTACATTTAAAAACTATAATTATGGGTAAAGCAATGCACTCAGTCTGCAACACAAATCAATTCACAACACTGGATTCATGATAGAATATTCTGAGAAAAAAAATCTGAATCTGGTGCTAGCTGTTAGTGAGATCTGTTAAAACGATGCAACTGCACTGGCAATAAGATATCAAATTGTGTCCTGGAGTACATATGAAATGACTTAAAACATAAAATCATGGATGAGATTTTACTTGGTACTTCCTGGAATCCACAACGCCGTGTACGCTAACAGTACTGCCAGGGCCTTTGGAGGAAAAACAGCTTCCCTGCATGACAGATCCTGAACCATATTTAATGCTTGGTATTGGGTACTTTTCTCAGTAGCCCTCTTTATTTTTACGCCAAACCAACCTTGCGTGTTTGGAGTCAAAGTGCTCCTTTGATTTTGTTAGGTCTGACCGAAGCACAAGTCCCAGTTAAAAGTCCAAGATAGGAAAGACCTCTTTCTGGCATTCCTTTCAAACGTTTGCTGGCATGGCATGGTCTTATGGTGGATTTGGACACAAGGTGAACCCAAGATGCTATCATTCTGGAACTGTGGTGTTTGGAGGCTTTTCTTTCTCACTGTGGCTGCTGACAAAATAGCCTCTTCCAGGCTATTTTATGAAAGTTTAGAGTTTCTTTAACTTCTTGCCCCAACTGTCAACATGGGCATTATAAGGCAAGTAGCTGTTTTCTTGTATCCATTTCCTGATTTGCAAGTAAACAGGCTTGTGTCAAATTGCAACCAAGTGCTCCTGAATCGTTTTCTGGAGGGCACTGCATAATCAAACATATCATGGCATAATTTTTTACGATACTCATATTGTTCCCCATAACACAGTAAACAGCACACTATTACAAATCTGAACATCCAGCCACACACACACACACACACAAACAAACAAACAGACTCCAGCAAAAGACAACAGACTCCAGCAAAAGAATAAAGGATTCACACATCAAAGAGAGAGGAACTGCAGGCTTTATAGCTGTGAGCTTCACGACACTAAACAAAAAGACACTGATGGACAACAGTTCTGAGGTATCCTGGCTCGGTGTGTGTGTGCGCGCGCGCGTATGCGCTTGGAAAAGGTGGAGGCCCTTTAAGAGGAAGAGGGCTATCCCTAGAGGTGCGATGGGAGAAGGCAAATCTGTGAAAAGAACCAGAGACATTGTGACTGATGAGGGGCAGCGAAATGTAAGCGGGGGTGCAAACACTGACTACAGCTCAGGGACAGAAAAGAGAACGTGGAAGAAAGAGGCTGGGGGAATAAATTTGTCTTTTTGTGCACCACCATGCTAGGCTTGAGAATGTGCACCACTGTTTGATCACACCTCTCCAGCATTCACCGATTAATCATACTACTGTGAGGATGAGAAAATTGGCTTGTTGGAAATGGGAGACACCTTTAGCACAATTTACAAACACATTCAGTGTGCATAGGAGAAAATTGTTGGCCATTTCTAACACTGGACTACTCCTAAAACTAATTTACTGACTGAAGAGCTGTAATTCAAGTCAGAAACAATCAAGCTAACTTTATTTTTTGCATGATTTGGTAGATCTTGCTACAAGTTTAATCACTATGTAACATCCAGCAAACATGACCATGACAACATTTAGCAAACATGACCATGACTGAAAATTTTTAAAAATTGACTTGCGCAGGTGTTGAATGTCTTTAGACAACATATGAGGGCTGATATACAGTGCAGAATGACACCATGATTTGTTTTTGTGTCTCGATGCACTGAAACACATTTTGTGACATTTAAATAATTCCTCACTGTAAACAGAATCCCCACTAATGGTGGCCGATAAGGCAAGGATTTACCACAATTCTTCAAGAAATGATGGCACACAATGTCAGAATACCTAATAATCTGGAAAGGACCAATATAGCCACATGTAAATGAACCTTATAGTATAAGTGATTAACATTTTACACACTACACTGGACCCAAAGCTAATAAAACAAGACTAACTGTGTTACTTTTGTAACTAAACAGGCAGCTGGTCAGTGTTTAAGTACTAACGATATCCACAATATGCTCAGAAAAACATATTGTGACAATTTATCACAGTAAGCATAACATTGTTATATTGGCTAGCTCCACTATAGGCCCAGACTTAAGCTGAGGAAGACACAAACATGGACCAACACGCACACAAACCGTAGACTCTCCTATGGACCTGCCAACTTCAGCACCTGTTCTTCTGTCCCATCCAGAGGCCTTTTAAGCTTCCTTTCAACTCTTCCCTGAGTCTCCTCACTCATAGTGTGTGTGTGTGTGTGTGTGTGTGTGTGTGTGTGTGTGAGAGAGAGAGAGAGAGAGAGAGATAACAGTGTGAAATGGTGTGAGCCTGCACTCCTCACTAACAGCTTTGCAGAGGCAGCTCTGAAAATTCATTAAAGCAGATATGATGCTGCTCTTGACTCACATGAAATATTAATAGCACTCCCACTCTGAATGTGTGTCCTCAAGAGAGAGAATGTGTGTGTGTGTGTGTGTGTGTGTATGTTTGATCAAAGAAAAATTTGGTCACTTGGCTCCTGACACCACATGCTCCATAACCTTTTGCCCCTAACCTCTGACCACTCCTGTTGTTCCTTTGTGGGGTTCATCTGTGTCAGCTAAACTGGCCTGTCAGGCTGGAGAGAAAACAGCACCTTATTAACCACTTACCTTTACAGAAACACTGGAGAACGATTATTACCTTGGAAGCAGAGTAAATTTATACACATCTAACACACTGGATATTTGTGTGGATGTTTGTGTACTTATTCTGACATTAATTTGCTAGTATTGAGGCTGTAACCACTAATCAAGCCATTGATGGTAACCCATTAGCCACGAAATTTCTGAGTAGCATGTATATTCTTTCCCCCATTCATACACATCAGTGCTCTGTGCTAAATCCTGAAACTCCAGTCCTGGTTTAATTTTATTTACACCCACAGCAGTGAGATACCCTGTGAGTTAAACACTAACTTGTACACACAGGGAACACAGCATCAGAAAAATATTGTTCATGAAAAATTATAGTGTCATAGTCAGTCAGCTTTACTTCTTTTCACATCACAATGTTGTACACATTTAACACGCATAAAGCTTTCCTTCAAAATCAATGTGCTTTGTTTATGTAACACTAATAACGTGGGAAGAAATTGATGAGCAAAAATAAATGCATCCATCGAGTAGCAACAGCCATACAATTAACATTTACCATTTTGTCTGTAAAACTGAAACTCTGTGTGAAAGGACCTAATGGATGTCAAGCCCTCTGTCAAGTTTTAGACAAACTGAAATAACAATATACATTTATTTGTCAGCTGTTAAATGACTGGTTTTGTCTCACACAAACGAAGGGGATCCCTGAGAAACGTCTGACTAATCACACACACACACACACACACACACACACACACACACTCACTCTTCTCCGGTTTTGTGACTATCATACGCTCCTACTGACTTGTTCAAGCTGAGTTTAGCTTTTAACTGTAGTACACCGAGTCTCAGTGCAGGCTAACGTTTGGTCCTTGGCCCATTTCAGCTCCTGACACCTCAGTCTTTCGCTCTTTCTCTTCCCCATTCTATCCTTCTCTGCAGCACCTATTCCTATTCCCTTCACGTCTCCCTCCCCCATGCCTTTAAGTCTTTCATGGGACCGACAGCTGCATGTGTTAGAGGAGCATCGTGTGTGGGGTCTGCCTCGTTACCGCACACCTAACACAACATAATACAGCATCTATACCAGAAATCGTGTAACACAAATAGTTTTCATTTAAGAGCTATTGTTAGAACAGAAAAGTTAAGACCAATAATGTCAGTTACTAGACACTTGAGGTTGTTATTAAAGTCTCCCTTTAGTATAATTTCGTGTAAAACATTCATTTGGCTCATTATTTCTTATTCTCATTTAGCTCGATATGTTTCACTGGAGCAGCAGCAAATCTGACACAGCCTACGGCAAAACGCAGCATTTCAGAAGCAAATGGTACGTTTCATGGAAAGTTTCATCTTACACCTTTTGCCATTAGCTGCAGGGTCATGGGCAGGGTTCAGAATTAAAGACTGGCTGTTCGTTTTATTTTTTTGACAAATCCATAACATCCTAATTCTACAAAGTTTTTTTACCCTAAGAAGGAGACAAGACTGGAGCTCCACCATTTATAGAACTCACTGGATAAATTCCTCTGTAGGCTTGCATGTAAAATTGAAAAAAGCTGCCAGTTCAACAGCAGCCAAGAAGGAAAGTATCTTTTGCCCATTCTCAAAATAAAATGAAAAATCATAAACATCAGAAACAAAGACCACTGGGAAAATATATTCAAGACAATACTGACACTGACTATTCGAACTGTCGATATTTGAATGAAGATTCGAACATCACAACACCATGGCACATCTGTGATGTCATCCAGAACACACTGTAGGCAATGTTTAACACTGTTTAACCTGTAACAGGTGCAACTTCCCGCACAGCCTTCAGCATGGGACTTGGGGCTGGAAACACAGCGTCACTTTGTCACCGAGTTGTGGAGCCCGTCCTACTGTGCAGCTTTAAGGACGGATGTATGCACTCTAAGCAATACATACTGCATATCGGAGCCTGAAGAACACCCCTGAAAAGAACTAAATGAAAGCGTCCAGTGCCAGTAGCACAGCACTTTGTTATCAGCATCTCTCAGGCACAAACCTGAGGCCCCAAGGCACCTCACATGCAGCTGTGTTACAAAGAGACCTGCTACAAAAAGAACATCCAAAACACTAGGCTTTGTGCCACATGCCAATATACTATCTCAAACAAATCCAAGAGAAAGAAAATAAGAGATTAAGATTTTTTATAAAGCTAATGTAGTACTGATAGGACATGCTGGGAAGCTTTTCTCCACATCAGAGAACTGAAAAATTATTAAAATAAGCGAAACATCAAAAGGGGGGAATAAATCTGCTTGCCTGAGTTTGTTTTATCCATGGAGGTCAAATGCAGGCACACATGCTGTTCTCACAGTCAAATAATAATGCCAGACATAGTAAAGGGTGAGGCTCATGCTTAGAAGGAGACTTTGCAGTTGTTAAACATATTAATCATTCACTTGCAGAGCGGGTCACCAAAATTACAAGTTTAGCAGTACTTTTCTTTTTCAGTAGTACTGAGACTGAAACTGAGCACATTCAAGGTAAGGAAAAACAAGCAGATTTTATTATAAGTGGGCGTCACATGGCTGTTGTATTTTGACCCAGTCGTCTCAACAGTAAATCCATAAAGGTAACCCAACACCTAATAGATGGCAAAAGAAGAAAAGACTCTACACAGAAACTGTCTGACTGAATATGACCTGCTTCATGACCCATGTGGAACAAAAGAGGTGATGACTAAAAGAGTAATAATGGCAACAGAATTGGAAGCAGAGATTATAGGGACACCTGCGTTTCGGTCCGGATTCAGACCGAAGGGGAAAAAAAAGCAACACATAACAAACTGCTGCCATGACAACTATCCCCACATAAGCAAAACATCTAGCCTCAAACTCACAATGGTAGAGCACACAAACACACATGCTTGTGTACCTGCAAGAATAACAGTATGTCTGTGTATAAACTTTCCTGTGGTCGCTGATTACTACATGTGCACACACAAGAGATGAGAGCCCACTACTGCTGTGTTCTGATGCCAGTTAGCTCAGCTTGGCTCAGCTGTGTTAGTAAATTTAGGAGCTACACAATGCCCTGTACTAACAAGATTCCCTCACCCACACAGCTCTTGAACCAACACATCAGACTCTACAGAAAGCAAACGGCCGCTGTTCTATGACAATCCAAACAGGTGGCAACGAAAGTCAGGCTTAAAATTAATAGTGCTGGGTGAAATTGATAAAAACATTTACTAACACTATGATTGTGCTATTGAATTTTCATTTACCTTATTAAAATTTAAGCCCATGCTTCCAGAGAACTGGCACTTTGATTGAACTGCTTTGTTCAGTTTCATACTCTTACATGTACACCTTTCATAGTACTGTAAATGCTAACCAGACAGGAGGGACCTTGCTGTTCAAGTATTTTAAATAACACTTGTTTGGTGACACTAACTTATAATACTACTGACAAAACATCACACAGCTCTACTTCACACAAATCATTATTTTAACAGGAACATTATCCTGTCCATAACACAAAACAAACTCACTCTGACTGGGGTGCTCTTGGTCTGGACTCTTTGTGGCTGCGCTCCTGGGTTTGCCTGCTCCCTCTGACCTCCTCCACCGGCCCCCTGGCTTCTCACCCCCCCACACGTCGAGCCATTGGTACAGCCCGTGGCTACCGTCACAGCAGCTGCTGCTGGTCCTGTTCCAGCCCGCCTGGGCCGCTGCTTGATGCCATCCAGCAGACGAACCAGCAAAATGTTGCTAGGCAACTCATCCACGCCACTCTCCACGAGTGTACGGCACTCTGGGCAGCGCAGCTCTCCGCGTGAGCCCACAATACCCAGCAGGCAGCGGCGGCAGAATGTGTGCTGGCACGGCAGCACCTTGGCCGTGGCATCCAGCCGCTCCAAGCACACCGGGCACTCCAGGAGGTCAAGGAGAGCCGACTCGTCCATTCTGGCACCGGTGGTGTCCCTCCCCGCAGACTCTCTCACTTAGTTCTGTCTCTTGGAGCAGAGAGGGGCATGGTATGTTTGAGTGGTGCAAGAGTGGGAGAAAGAAAGAGCGGCGAGATCCACCCCTGCTGTCACGTCACTCCCATGCCGCGCTCATGGTCACGTTACCAGCAGCCACTGCAGGAAGAAAGAAACAGAGTGTGGTGTCAATCCCAGGAAGATGTCCAATATCACGCAAAAACATAGTGGTTCTCAGTTCCAGTCCTGGGAAACCCCCATCTACCTTACTGGACAGTTTTCATCCTAATCTCTCTTCTACATCTCTAACATACAGACAGTTACCAAAGACAGTCATTTCCTGGCAATAAGAAAAGAAAAAGGGATTGATTCAAGACATTTATGATAGCATCTGCCCAGTGGCTTCTGATATTTTGAGTCTACAGATCTATTACACACACACAGATTCTCTTCAGGAATAATTAAACTGATCATCTGTGCTACCAATTCTAATTCATTTTGGGCAAGCTCATTGCTGACAGAGTATCTCCAAAGAAAAGTTGCAATAATATCCCCACAACAATGTGGAGGCTGTTACTGTAGAAAGTTGTCACCAAAGTTTTGCACCTTTAGTAAAGAGTCATTTGATTTGATTTGATTCAGCTTTATTGTCATTGTGCACATGCACAAAGCCAACAAAATGCAGTTAGCATCCAACCAGAAGAACAGAATACAGCATTATCTGCAGATAATTTACGAGCAACATAGGAACCATGATTTTTTTGTGAAAGCAATGCAGCAGGGGCTCAGGTTTCAGACAAAAGAGAGAAACAACTGACCCTGCCTTACTCCATGAAACACACACTACAACTACAAAGAACAGGGAACGTGTAATGTAACATGCTACAAATTTGCACAGCCACCGGACCATTCACAAAATCCTGGATGGTGCACTTGTGAGGTGCCACTTTCTACTTGACTGGTCTACTGAAGCTAAACACTGGAGCTACATTTCATAGTTAGAATGTGAACAGGTAAAAGAGTCTGAATCCACCAACAAGACCTGCCATTATTGGTGTCTGGGGACTTGATGTGTTCAACTTTTTGAACTACACTGTCTTGAACTGCACTATTTGTACAGAATCTGAGGATCCTCGTTTCTTCAGCTCTCTCATCCGAAACCAAGCGAGCTCTAAGATGCCAGGGTGTTTTTGTCCTTTTCCAGTGTTCTCGATGCGTTTTACATGTTCTTTGCTAAAAGTACAGCTGACTGTCTCAAACAAGGCTTTGTCAGGTCATGTTTTTAGAACAACAAATGTCTGCAAAGTAACATTTTGTATGATTTTCTCAAGGCTGATATAAAAACAGCACTTGGTTGTGGACTCAGACTGTGTACACAACACTTAACTGAGAAAGAAAAGCTCCCTACAGCTACTCACTGACCCATTAAGACACGTTCAGTCTCTTTTAAACGACTTGGTAAAGCTTGGGACACTTTCATTTAAATGGTTTAAAGATAACTTAAATTGATATTACAAACGTGTTTAAACGTGATATCCGAAAGAAAACCACACTCAGGCTAGCTAGGATAATGTGATAAACCGGGCTATCGTTAGCAACTAACTCTGTTTTTACAGCTATGTTGCTAGTTTACTAACTTAATAGCCTTTGAGATAAAATAAGGTTGCTCAAAAACTCAAACAAACAGATATAGTCTCCAAAAACAGGCAAAAATGGGAAAAAGTGAGAAAATCTTCACCCACAATACTATCGTTCGCCACAATACTAACGTTTACTTACAACAAACACGTCTCGAAATGGGGGTTTTAATCATTTAGATCATAATAACGATACCCTTGCGATAAAAACAGACACAAAAGTGAAAGACCGAGTCCTGAGTAAAGTTAAGAGAGAGTTGGTGATGTTTTAGGAAAATACTAACGTTAACTTACAACAAACAGTACTCGAAATTGGGACTGTATCATTTTGAAATCATAATAACGACGTTCTTACGGTAAAAAGAATAAGTATAAAAGTGTAGACTGAGTCCTAAGTAAAATTATCAGAGAGCTGAAGCCTAAAATTTGTGATAATGTGGTAAGGTTTTTAAGAAAATGCTAACGTTAGCGGTAACGTTACCTTCAACACGGCCTCCCCTTTCCTCCTCTCCCCGAAAACTCTCTTTCCTACTTCACTCCTTCACGCCTGAGGGAAACACACTCGGGAAAAGGATCCTGAAATATCCGTCCCTAATTCAGAAACATAAAATGAGTATGCTCTCGTCAGTACCTTCAGGAGCTCAAAAGAAGCGATGTACTTCTGTCCTCTACTCGGACGCTGCTCCGAAGTCAGCGATAATCATCAACTGAGGAAAAAGCCAGGAGAAACCGAGACCCCGCGTTGTTTTTTTCCTACCCGTATTTTTAAGCCCCGCCTTCCCGGGTTCGTGTGCATGAACTAATGACCAATCACAGCTTAGCAGCGGGACATTATCAACCAATCACGGTGCGGAGAAGGCGGGATTTGGTCGAATACGGGTGGGAAAGATAGTTGCGCCATGATGAACTACGTTGATACTTATGGAAGAAACCAGCTGCTAGTAGGGGCGGGGCGTAAATTATGCACGGTGGTTTAATATTAAAATGCAACGCACACACACACACACACACACACACACACA
>JBBPCX010000160.1:18967811-18982494 GCA_037974365.1 Hydrocynus forskahlii
ATATAAATTTGCACACACACATACACACACACACACGTGTGTGTGTGTGTGTATATTTATACTCCATGCCAGAAGTGTAGAAGTGTAACTAACTAGTTTTGATGTATCAATATGCACTGTAGCTGCAATTTAATGGTTATACAAGCTTATGTATGAATTTAATCAAAAATAACCACCCCTTGCCTTTATCACAGCTGCATGATTTCCAGCACTTTTTTGTAAATAACTTTTGCCCAAACCCTCCCAGCACCTTTTCATTCGTGCAAACAGTTCTGTCTTATTTGTTAGACACTCATTTCAAACTTGTCGGTCCAGCTCGTGGCAGCTTAATGGGAGAAGGATTTGGGGACTCTACAACCCGAGACATAATTCTCAAAACATTTTGCTGGGACTATTTGAAGAATATCATTGTCCTGTTGAAGAATGGAATTTTGTCCAATGACAGGTAAACCAGAAGGAATTGTATGTTGTTGACGAACAGAGTGATACTTTTCTTTTGCCATAAAATATTGAAAACCAATCAGTCACATTTCTTTTAAGCATTTCTTCAGCCACAACATTAAAACCTCTGTCTGGTGAAGTGAATAGCATTGAATATATTCGAACAATTGCATCTGTCAAGGGGTGGGATATTTTAGGCAGCAAGTGAACAGTCAATTTTCAAAGTTTACAAGTTCGAAGCAGGAAAAATGGGCAAGAGTAAATGGACACATGACTGGGTCAGAACGTCTCCAAAATTGAGGAGGCTTGAGGAGTATTTCTGGTATACTGTGGTCAGTAACTACCAAAAGTGGTCCAGGGAAAGACAACTGGTGAACAAGTGACAGGGTCACGGCCACCAAAGACTCACTGTGCATGAGGAATGGAGGCTAGCCTGTCTAGTCCTTTCCCACTAAAGGGCAGCTGTAGCACAAATTGCTGAAAAAACCTTCTGCTGAAGGTGTCAGGACAGGCAATGTATTGCAGCTCAGAGGTCCCATGCTGACCCCAGTCCACCACCAAAAGTGCCTACAGTGGACATGTGACCATCCGAACTGGACCTTGGAGCAATGGAAGAGGGTTTTCCTAATGATCTTTTCTTTTACATCATGTGGACAGCCTGATGCATGCGTCGTTTACATGGGGAAGAGATGCCTCCAGGATGTACTATGAGAGGAAGACAAGTCATTGGAGGCAGTGTGTTTTGGGCAACTTTATGCTGGGAAACCTTGGATCCATTCATGTAGATTTTATTTTGACACATACCACCTTCCTAACCATTGTTACAGACCTAGAATACCCTGTAATGGCAACAGCTAATGGCCGTGGCCTCTTTCTGTAGAATAATGCACCCTACCACACTGCAAAAATTATTCAGGAATGGTTTATGAAACATGACAAAGAGTTCAAGACTGATTTTCAAATCCGACTGAGCATGTGTGGGATGTGCTGAACAAACTAGTCCATCTCAGGAAGGCCCCACCTCGCAGCTTACCAGACTTAAAGGATCTGCTGCTAACGTTTCGGCGCTAGAAACCACAGCGCACTTTCAAAGGTCTTGCAGCGATGAGTCAGAGTTGTTTGAGGGCACAAGGTGGACCTAAACAATATTCTTATATTAGGTAGGTGGTTTTAATATCCTGGTGCCTTAACGTATGACTTTAGGGATCCCTTTGGTCTAAAATAAGATGCTAAAGCTAGAAAGTGAGCGGTGTGGGCAACGATGCAGCAGTCCAGGTGCCGAAGTCATAGAACAGAATTAAATTAAACCCCAAAAAGGAATTAGGAACTTAATATAAAGGGTAAAATGAAGTAGCATTACAACAGCATAAGTGTAAACAGTGAAACGAATATGCTCATGATGCTGAAGTTGGAGAAAGGTATGTGTTCAATGCTTCTTAGACCTTATTGGTTGAAAGTGCATGTACTTGTGCAGACAAAAAAAAAACAAAAAAAAAAAACATTCCCCTAAAGTTCAGATTTGGGTGTGGGAGAGCTGATGAGCTGAATTGGAATGTTTGTAGGTCCAACTACAGCTCTCCTCATTAAAGCATTTTAACAGGTATTCCACCTGGCTGCTCAAAGGTCAGATTCCCAGAAGTCTGCCAGACGGCCTACACACACACACACACACACACACACACACGTAACATTACATCACTGCTTAATAGCTGTTTAAAGTTTGCAAGATATTACTATGGCACTTCGGCCTGTATCGTAGGTTACTTTTGACTTGGAATTTAAGCACACACACACATGTGCATGCACACACATGCACATACATCCACAATGTGATTTATATAATGCAGGTGATAGCAGGAAACCCATGTTCGCCTGAAGCACTCATATCTGAATTTCTCTCTGTTTCCCCTGAACAAAGACAGGTTTCATCCCCCCTAACCCAAGCCCTGCCTTACAAATGTTTTGGCCCTTGGGTCATAGCTTTCAAGTATGACAATGGCAAGTATAAGATGGCAGGTTGAAAACACCATTGATCACCCCAAGCCACTTTCGAAATGTAAACATCAGACTGTATCGTTTTGCTCCAATCAGCAGCCAGTCACTCGGTGGTCACTATTTGGTGTCATCTACGTATCTCGTCAAAGAAGATTTTGTCTATGAGAAAAATGAATAAAAAAACATGTTACTGTCTAAAAATTGCAGTTGTGGTACAAATAACTGCAACCTTCAAACTCTTTGTACTACATGCATATTTCCCTTCAGTGTCATTGGACTTTCTGGATTATGTGGCAGTTTAGCAGTCCTGATTTTGTACAAAAGTAGTTGATATTTTGTCAGCTGGTGAGGAGAACACAGGTGCGGTTCCAGATTTATCCTCGATGCCGTCTGCTTGGATTTGAAATTCCATCAGCAGCTCCTGATTTAATTTAATGAAGAACTGACAGAGTCAAACCAGGTTTCTGATGGAAACTACAAGAAATGCTGGGCTCAAAATACTGTACATAAAATCACTATTTAGTATATTAATGTAAGTTTACTTAGTATAATAATGTGAAAAAACATCCATGGCTCATCTAAACAATTTTTAAATATTATTCTGTAAGATCCCTAAGACTTTTACACAGTACTGCACAGATACTCTCAGCAGACTTGATCAAGTATATGTGGATGCTTCTTAGTATGGACACATTTTCTTACATGGGAATGGAGCCTAGAAGGTGATTTCTTTTAATGCAGCAAGGGCTTAATTGTGGACCCACACCTTGATTTATCAGTGCTCCACCCATGAATGTGGAGTTTCTGTCTCAGTTTTTTGACTGAATTCCACTTTGCTAAACATGCAAAATGCCACTGGTTCATAACCAGGCAGAAACATCATGCTGTGGCAGCCGGTGGCCTGGTGGTTAAGGAGTTGCCCCTGTGATCGGTAGGTTGTGGGTTCAAGTCCCAGAACTGCCAGTGGCAACACTGAGGTACCCTTGAGCAAGATACTGTCCCGACACGCTGCCCACTGCTTCACTTGCTGAATAGGTTAAATGCAAAGTTCACACAGTGAACTTAGAGCGTGTTAATCATTTCAAATGATCTTTGGTTTGTATATGTGTGGAAATGTCACACTGTCAGGATAGATTGGATTACAGGGTCAATTTCTCACCTCGTAATCCATGTAATGTTGGGATAGTGGCATAATATGTTATTGTTGTTTTGCATGTTGCCTTCCTACTTCAAAATTATTCATAGTAACACAGTCAGTTTTGGTAGCCAGGCACTCAGTGTTATGTATTGACCATCTAAAGAAACTGCACTACAGTTTCATGTTAGATTGAAGTGTGATCTTTGTCTGGCACAGAATGGGTGGGTCAGGTCCTCACTCTCATCATGACCTACATATTAGATTTATACTAATATGCAGCTGAATCGTTTTCGGATCTGTGTTGGTGTACATATGCAAAGCCCTGTCTAGAATATGTCTTGGACTGTGGATTCCCTTGGCAGACAGCTCTAGCCACACTGCCAGCCCATTACAGAGCACTGCAGCAAACCAGCAGGGTTGGGGTGGAGAATGCAGGGGTGAGGGGGAGAAAACAATAAAAATGGAGTGATTTACATTGACTGCACTGTGTCTGAGGACACTGCATTTTGGGAGGGTCAGAGAGAGAGGAGAAAGAAAGCAGGAGAAGGGTGTTGTGGGTAATAAAAGAGGCTGATTTATGACACCTTGGCCCTTGGCTGTCATGTGGGGTCCCACCGGACCTGGCTGGAGCCTTCGGGTCATATTTCACTGTTGCCAGGAGACATTTACCACACCCCCTGAGGTACAGAGACCATCCCAGACTAAAAGGCTTGGTGGGTCCTGGGTCCTTCCTGAGTGATCCCTACATAACAACCCACTTTGATACATCACTAACACATTCACAGCTGAATCAAGAGTAGGGAATATTTTTAGAATGTGAAAAACCTAACAGGTGATGCACAATAATTAGAGCACAAATACACACACACACAAAAACACTCACTTATAGGAACGTACTATGCAGTCGGATTTAGCCATCAACGGCAAGAAATAAATGAGAGGAATAATTTTGTTTTGTCATTATGGTGCTATAAGGGGAATGGATTTAAATGTGTAGTATGATGCTTTATTGATTCGAATTAAGTGTTAATCAGTGACAGCTGGACTTCCATCCAGGGCCGCCCAGGCCTTCCAAGAAGGCTTAATGATTTCTGGATTCTTAAAAAAAAGAAGGATGTCTAATTTTTGTTCTACATCTTTATATTTGTATATGCAAGCTCTGCAATGCTACTCTTATTTGTTTGATAAGAGTTGGTTGTAGACAATGATAAATAATAAATTCTTGAAATCCAACAGAAAATGTCTTTTTTTTGTTCTCTATTGATACAGCCAAGGAAATTTTTTTAAAGACTTCAAGTGCTAAACTGAAGGTACGACAAGTCAGATTAACCACCTGTATAAATAATAAGTGACCGTGCAATCAACCAGTCATGTTTTTATTTACAGTGGGTAGGACTAGTTCTGAGAGGAGAAAATATTACTCCAGGCCTACACTTGCTTTCAGTATGAGCAGCAGCCAAACCCATGGTCCTCAGACAGACAGCAAACAAATGAAGCTCTGTGCAAAAACTCTTTACTGAAGGACTTACTCAAAAAAATGCTGCATACAAGATGTATTAAAATGTCTGTTACAAGCACCCAGTAAAACATGGAATGACATTTACAAGCTTCAGATGTCTTAATATAGCTCTAAGAGATTTTTCCTTGTTTTGACTGAATAAGTCTAAAGGTCTTGCCGTAGTCGTGGTTCACCTCTGCTGGACATGGATGACAAAAAACCATCCAAGCAATATAAAGTTATTATTTTCCACTTAGCATGAATGTAACCAATGACTCAAGATGTCCAGTGTCTGAAATAAGCTTCTGTGCTTTAAAACTGACAAAACTGTACTGCTTCAAACAGCATCAAATGACCTAAAAAACACACCTTTGTCTTTACTTTTGTCAATTTCTGTAGATGTGAAACTCACAGGACTAAAAGGGGTGTGTATGCATCCTTTCTTTTCTAAGATTTGCCTCTTCTTGCCTTAATAATGGCATCAGCCCTGTCAGGTCAGCACTAAACCCATCTCTTGAGACAGCTCCTGTCCATTTTAGCCCACTGTTCAACTGTCTTTGCGCTTTATCGCCAAGCACAAAGAGAAAACGCAATCTCAAGAGCCTGATGTAATCCTAACCTGACAGGATTGATGCTGTTATTAAGGCAAGGTGCCAAACAACAAAGAGATGGAAGTAACTAAGTTTAAACCACATCAGTTCTATTTGAGATTACTTAACAACTTGATAGTTTTTTTAGGGAAGAGAGTGATGAGGTTACGGGGGAAGGCCTTGTACTAGATGGTGAAGTATCTGCTCCCATTGCTTAAATAGCCTCGTAGTAAAGAAACAAACTTCATACACCAAACATGTATTGGCTGATTGACTGCACTGGAGTGATGGAAAAGTGTGTGATTTTCATTCCTTGCTCAACTACTTAAGTCTCTTGCCTTAAGTGTACTAAGGAGTCCATCTCATACAAGACATTTATTATTAAGGGGCGACAGCTGTGTTAATAGGTGGGGGGGCATGCATGTGCATGAGTATCTTGTGTCCAATAGCACAAATGAAATATGATTATGCACATCTGAAACACATCTAGTCTCTTGTTTATGTTTCCCAGTCCAACTCCTAGAGAGAGAGAGAGTGCGAGAGAGAGACAGAGCGAGAGAGAGAGCGAGAGAGAGAGAGTGAGAGCGAGAGCGAGCGAGAGAGACAGAGAGAGAGAGAGAGACAGAGACAGAGAGAGCGAGAGAGACAGAGAGACAGAGCTAGAGAGACAGAGAGTGAGAGAGACAGAGAGAGAGAGAGAGAGAGAGAGAGAGACAGAGAGAGACATACAGACAGAGCGAGAGAGAGACAGACAGAGCGAGAGAGAGAGAGACAGATGACAAGTGTACCATTCTCATGGGCAAATCTTGACAGGCGAAATAATGGATTCAGTGATCTTTTACAGCTTGCACACCTCCTCACTGCGTGGTCATGACAACTGCAACAACCATATAAACCCAATTATAGATTCAGGCTTTAAATCAGGACTGTGTACAGAAAGACGCATGAACAGGCAGCTCAACTGGCTTTTACAGGCGGTTATGGCACTCAGCATCAAAATCAAACCGTTCTAACCAAGATCAAAATATAACGCTCCATAATTCAGCAGATGGGGGCACGAGGAAATGGACATGCAAGACATCATTCAGTATAATTCAGTTCTTCTTCAAAACAACTTTCAACATGATTTAGCAAACAGACATGAGAGAATAAATGTGGAAGACATACATCAGTTTTTCTTGCTTGAAGGAACATCTCAGTAAATGAAACACAGGACAGAATAGTGGTGGCGGTCGGTAACTAGTTCTGGCAACAAATAGTAAAAAATAAATCACTCCCATATTCGCACCAGGTAATATCAAACCACTCTAAACAATGCAGATGTTTTAAAATCACTGTAATACCGCTTTAGGCAGAGGCAGATGTTGGTAAAATCTATTGCAGCGTGCAACATTTCAACATTAAAAGTATATAATAAAAGTGAGTAGCTTTGAAGACTTTTCCAATGTTGGCAAAAAAGTGTTCCACCTCACCCAAAAAATTATCTAACAGTAACAAGTGGAGATGACAGGATGGCGTCATCTTTAAGTTGTATCACCACAGTGGATTTACAGTTTAATCTCTAACAATCAAGCAAAGAGCAACAGTGGAGAGGAAACTCTTTAACAAACATTTCTGAACAATCAAGAATCAAAGTAGGAACCATTCTTCTCTGGGCCACACCGAGTAGCGGTACAGTTCCCATACAACCAGTACAAGTTTACTAGTGAAATTAAACAGATTAACAGGACAACTAATCTGAGAAGTATCCCTACTGGATTGGATGGAGAACTAGTGGTATTGTGAAACTTTGTCCTCTAGTATACAAGCCTAAAGACAAATGTATTACATCACTGTCCTACATGCTGCTTCTCCGACTCAGTCAGTGGATTATTAGTGCCCTGTTGCCCGGAGCTGATGAATGGGGTGATTTTACCGAGTGATTGCAGAGGAAAAGGGCAATAGGAGAGATAAAAGATTTTTTCCTGCACATGATCCATCCTGCTGTCCACTCCCTCTTAGGGGGTCAAAGGACCCGAGAGACATCAAAGTCCGGCAATTATCTGGCCCACCTGACCGAACCACAGTCATCACAAATGGTCAATGTTTTTTGCCCATTTCAGTTATTCAGTGAAATATGAACAGTGCTAATCACAACACCTCAACTCATTATTATTACCAACTTCAAGGTCTTTACTGTTTCACATTTGTTTCTTTGCTAATTATTTTCCAAAATACAAGCAATAAAAAAAAGTCACGCATTCATCCCTGGCTCCATTATAGGGTTCCTGAAAAGGTAGAGTGCAGTTAATGGTGAAAGTGGCAGGAACATAGTTGGAAATGAAAGGCGAAATTAAATCAGACAAATTGACATGGAAAGTGATATAGTAAACAGGTAAGGACTGAAAGTTGCAAACACAAAGCTGGCGCTGCTTAACGAACCGAGAGGAAGGCAAGATGTGAATGTATGGGCATATTTTGGAACAAACGAAAAAAAAAGAAAAAAGAAACAAACAAAGTAAAGCTGAAAACTCGTGAAAGTAAACTTCTAAAGTACAAGCTAAAGTGTTATGACTGAACACTATTCTTACGCAAAAAGCCGCCATCCATCCCACACACAAAGCGTATCATTCCACCAAATTAGCATTTGGTGGCAATTTTGTGGTTTCTGCAAGTGAGTAAATTTGTGGTTTTGAAACAGATCCTCTAAAACAGGTAAGGAATAAGGAGTTCCAAGTCCGAAACATAACATTAAGTGGCCCAAGCTGAAACATCTCATCAGAAGAGCAGGGGCAGGAGAAAAGTTGTTTGTATACAACGACGGCTTCAGGAACACACACAGGCTGCTGCTTTGCGGTCGTCTGAGAATGTGAGAGAGTGTATTTAAATGTCAGTTTGGGTTTGGAAGAAGCCCTGATTCTGCTCCAAGTGGGAAGCTTGGGACAGCTGCACACCTGTTTATGGACCGGACAGCAAAGCTGGCCACAGGTCCAATCAGGTTTCATATATGGAAACAAAACCCATCCTATGTGGATGCTGGAAATAGACACAAGCAAAAGATGTGCAGTTAGCTTGAAAGTCCAGCCTGTGTTCCAAGTTCCAAGGTAATCCTAACCCACCACTAGACACACACAGTTATAGACCAAGCACTAAACATGGATATAAAAAAGTAAGCATTTATTTATCAAAAAAAGATAAACATTCTGTGTCTATATCAGACAGCAATAGTACTTAAAGTATCTTTTCATGCCTCTAGTCCTTTAGACATTTTTATGGACATCATTTGTACAACGCACCACATCAGCAGTAGATGCTATTCCATTAAATCACAAAAGAAGAAGTGCAACAGTAGAAGGCATGTATAATGCATGCACAGAGTATTTATGAACGTTGAATTAACACTTAAAGAACACAGTCAGTGCATCTATGCAGTTGCTCTTTGTATGCAGTTATTAAGATCAAAGCAACTCCACCATGTCTTAGAGTGATAAAACTGAGGAGTCTCTGAAATATAGGAAAGTGCTTGCATATGCTTTGTAAAAGTTGTTTCTGAAAAAAGTAGAAAAAGAGCTGTGTACAGACACTGGGATACTGGTACAATGTGATACTGGTTTGTTGTGGGGCTGAAGTCTGCCTCGTGTCATAAGTAAGCACCTGTTTCTGGATAGACAGCCGAAACCTGACCTTCGACATAGGCCACCCAGTTTTACCATGGCTTCAGCTGTTAGGAAAATCTGTGAAGTAAGAATTTCTTGCACACAAACTGCCAACAGTTAAAAACGTACATAAGCAAACATCACACACACTCTTTCTCCCACAGTTAGGCTTTGGTTAAATATTACTATGATTCATATACATTTATTTTACAGAGTAGTGCTCTAGATGCTGGTCATGGAAGTAGACAGTCATCCGTGAACTCCAAACTGGTCACGCGTGAGTGGGCCCTAGTCCATCCGGTCCCTGCACACAGCCAGTCTGCTTCATGCACAGCATTATGGGAAGACTTCAGTCAGCCAGCAGATTGTCTGAGGCAGGCGGCAGCCTGGAGGAGTACCTCATTCATCATTATCTGCAGAAAGAGGAGGGAGGGAGGGAGGGAGAGAGGGAGAGAAATAAAAAAAAAAGGAAGGAGAGAAGAGCTGCATGTAAAAGCAAAATTCTATAGTACTCTAGGTTATGTGGGTTCTTAAGGTCAGATGAAAGCCAGTTGTTGCAAGATATTACTGTACTTCTCTACAGTAGTAATGCACCCAAAATACTTCTGTGTCAAAGGCAGCATCGCCTTGCTGATGAAGAAAACTTAAGAACTAGAAAAGACTACATTCATTTTAAATGGTTCCCCACCAGCATCTATTGCAGAAATCCATATTGTCTCTGCTATTATGACAGAAAACATCTTGTGTTTGTAATTTGTAAAGGGTGTGCATGTGTCTTTAAAATTCATTGCTGAAGTCTAGCAGACTGAAGCTTCTCCAGCACTGAGAAACTATTAGCACACAAGAAACAACCATGAACCCCAGCAGGATCTAAAACTCATGCTGGTGCTAATGACTCAAAACAAGAGGCAAAACAGTTTCAATTTTCAAAAAATGTTAAACACTCAATTATTCAGTAAGTTATTACCTTTAAAGATTGTAATTGAATCAATTATGAAGCATGTAAAACATCTCAACATTCTATATATCACATGGACTTCAGAAAGCTGTTTATCAGTGTTTTTCTGCTGCCATTCACTGTTGGAAACTTTCAGTGTCTGAAATCACAGCGCACCCCTCATTAACAGTGATCTCTAAGTATCTGCTGTATTGAATCATTGGTGTGCAATGGCTAATTATACATATACAGAAAATATCATGTTAAAAAAATCAGTGCATCATACATTTGATGTGAATCACAATGACTTTAAAAATGCCAAATTGTGGCCTTAAGATTTGCATTGTTTAGACACACCTTCCCAAAACACACTATTGTGTCATTAGGTGTGATGCAGCAACATTTTTTCTCTGCTGTACGCTCTTTCTCCCCCTGATGAAAGCACATGTCTACCTTCTTGGTAAGCTCCATCTGCCATCACCAAGTGGAGGATCTTGGGATATAGGTGCTGGTGTTCAGTTCCCAGAATGTTTTGCACCATGCTAGAGCCCATGTCAATGTTTTCATCTTCGTCTTCATGGATGGCCTATCAAAACAGACACTGGCTGTAAATAGGTACTTGTCAGATCCACATGAAACCAGGCGATATAATGAAAGTATATGTGTCAAACATTGTATTCATTTGATTTTCTAGTGTTTACCTTGAGACTGGTTTGGCGCATATATCATGAACATAAGTAATTTATGCTATTCGGAAGATTTGTAAAAACGTAATCACATTTCCTAAAACCGGGTTTCTCAACCACTGGGCCACAGACCACTGATGGGCTGTGAAGGCTTTTGATTGGGTCATGAATCTAAAATGGAGATAAGCCATTGGTCCACAATTAGTTATTTAATATCATCTAATGTGGCCGAGTGGGCCTTGGTAACATGCTGTGATAAACAGGTGGGCCTTTATGTTGAAGAGGTTGAGAACCATTGTAAGGTTTTAAACCAATTACTGCAGTGTACTTTCAGGTGGATACTGAAACAAAATCTGTACAGTTTTTAATATCTGTATACACTGAACCGTCGCTGAATCTGTACAATGCTGTACAATGTAGCCTGCCTCACTTATCTTCAATAATACAACACTCATATAAATACAATCACTTACAAATCGGACGTTAAACATACCTAAAATTATCAATCCACTTATATTACAAAGGTTTCATGCCGAAAACGTGGATCACCTCTTATAGAGAGATAACATGAGCAAGAAATACTTATTTACACATTCAGCTTTCTTCAGTGGCAGCTGACCCTAGAGCACCAATGACTACAGTCACAGATGAAAAAACTAAAAACTGATTCAGGATTCAAATCCACTATTAGGTGACTGGTTTGACTAACCTTATGTCAGTATTATTATGATTGGTATTATTACTGACTGCATAGGTCTGGTTGATTCTAAATTAATTAGAAGTGTTTAGCCTTGTTGATCTGCACATTTATACCTTGATCTTGTTGTAGGCCTGGATGAAGTGTTCGAAGCCCATTTCCTGCTCCAAACGGAAACGCAGCTCTTCCAGACGACTGAAGATACTATCCTGCTGCTCCGAATCACTCTCCTCCTCCTCCTCACTGTCATCTGCTCTCATACACAAGGGAGGAAAACAAGCACTTGTATTTACATTTGTATTAAAAATGCAGCCTGTCACCCCGGAGTCAGTTAAAATGACCAAAATGTGTAGGAGGTAAAAGTACACTGTATTATAGCTGGTATGACATTGGTGAATGGGAAGGAAAATAAAGGAAGAACTTTCCTGATCTTTAGTGCATTTGTTTGCTAAGGTAATTTTCAGAGATCACCAAAAAAAAAAAAAAAAAAAAAGAAAATCCATGGATCCATGGTGCACTGCAAGTCCTACCTGAGTGCCACTCTTCATTGAGCCGCTTCTCGCCGTTATGCTCCTCATCCTCTGCTGCATCAAGTCCATTACTCATCAGCCCTCCTGCCTCTTCCTCAGGACTGACATCAGCACTTTCATCACCGTCATCACCACCACCACCTTCCTCCTCAGCTGTGAGGCCGTTCGAACCTTCTATTACTGGACCAGACTTGCTTTGCACAGCACACTCATCTTCATCAGGAGGACTACCATTAGAGCCAGCGTTGTCATCATCCTCTTCATCATTGTCACTTTGCTGCTGCTGGAGCAGTCTCTCCATAGATGCTCGAAGCTCTCTCAGGTCTTCGTCCTCATATACACTGAGAAACAGACCAAGAGAGAGACCATGAGAGATAACAGACAATACAAATCAGACTCAAAACAACCTATTTAGCTAGCTCTTCTCAAGCATGCATGTTTCTTACTCCTCAGTTTCAAACTGTTCATCCTCTTTGTCCTCCAGGTCCTCTATCTCCAGATTGTTGTCATGGGTGGCAGCACTATCAGGTTCTGTAGAGTCACTGAAGAGTTTACCGAGATCTGGCAGAGAACATGTCCTCAGCATCTAACATCAGGACACACACACACACACATACACACACTAACATTAGTGGATATAACTAGATCAATGCAAAGACCTCATACGCATCTGTTGAGCCTCATACAGCTCCATGGAAAATCCAGATTAATGGGCAGGGATTAGTTTATCCACTTCGATTAAACCCAGAATATTGTTCATGAAATGTGTGAACTCTGCTACATTCGTTTTAAGTCTGATAGGGACAGATGGAGTGATAGATGTTTGCATGTCTGAGGCTTGATGAGGGTGTGTGAAAGTGAGTGAGGGGGTGTGTGCGCAAAGTTCACTCTAGTTATGTGCAAGATTAGCTGTGCGTGCATGAGGCCTCTGGCATGTTGACACATCAAGGATGTGGAAGAATCACATTAATAACGCTTCACTCAAGAGCCCAGTACATAGTAAAGCTTCTAATATAGCTCCACTCTACAGTGTCCACTCACACACACAAAGCAACTCTACTCACACCGTCAGAGAGTCTAAAATACACAGCTTTTCTCACATACATCACAGCCCTTTCCCACAGTGAGAGAACACAGAGAAAAGTCACGCAGCAAGCCTCATACATACATGTTCTCACATACTGTCTGCTACCACAAAATCACACAATTTCCTCTATGTATTTCTTCTACTCACACAATCTCATTACCAATCTCTCTATTGCCCTGCATTACTATCAAGTATGACCTAGCATCACTATCCAGTATGACCAAAATCTACAACATAACAGCAACAGTATAATAAATAATTTATGGATCTTTGTTCACTGTGGCAAGCAGGAAAAAAAAAACAAATCAGTGAAAAGTATTAAAAGGCAGATCCTCAGAATCTGTAAATGTATAAATGAAACTATGTTCTCTGGCATCCTATTGATTGAGCACTAATATTCTGATATTGCTAATTTTCTTTCTGGGGTCAGAATACAAAATACGAGTAAAGCACTAAAAGAATAGACAACAGAGTAACAACCTACAAAAAAGAGGGGAGACGACCATCTTTCTGGACTGCTACTACTGTTTTGCTATTAGTAAATGGTACTGTTTTGCTATTACTAAATAGTACCTTTCCATTTTTATGTTTGAGTTTACACAACACGGCTTGAGGCAAGTGTGTGATTCAGGCATACAGTCTGCATGATGCAATCATATAAACTTCTGAACGCATAAACAAATGTTTGGTAAACCTGTTGTTCTCAGACCGCTAATCCTTCACATTATCCATGAAGAAGATCTCAGACCTGAAACATCTTAGCTGACTGACTACATTTTGGCATAAAGGAGAACTGTATTTTTATTTTATTTTATTTATTTATTTATTTTTGAAGCCTTCTTGAGGCTCATGGTTGTTTGCGTAGCAGCGCTCACCTTAGGGTTGTTGGCATCAAAAAGGCCAGTGGAGAGGCCGATGAGGAGAGTATCATCACGACGGCGGGTGCGCAGAGGGGACACAGAGCGGGAGCGGGAGGCAAGAGAGGACGAAGAGTCTTCCACTGAGGACTGAGCGGAGATGAGAGACAGGGCCACCGTGCGACGGTGCGCAGGACTGCAGCTCAACTTCACAAACGCACTCTCCTCACTCACTGTGAGAGAGGATTAAGTTTTAGGATTATGTGGTGTTCACTTTCAACTGATCACCCAAATACAACAGGCTTGCAAATACAGGCACTCTTATTTAAACTGCTTGCAAATATAGGCACTCTTATTCATCAGTTTTCTGCCAAAGGGGTTTTTGTGTGTGGGGTGTGTGTATAAGAGAAAAACACTTGAAGGCTGTCCTCTCTTTATCTGTCTGTTGAAGACTTTGAAAACTGAAAATAATTGAGACAAGCAAAAGAACAGTGAGCAAATGCACACTGATCTAAATATTTAAGTATGATAACTTTGTTACCTGCAACCTCAGTTTGCTTCTCTTCCTCCAAGTCAACGCTCTCTTCATCCT
>JBBPCX010000160.1:18982594-18992738 GCA_037974365.1 Hydrocynus forskahlii
ATATTTAAGTATGATAACTTTGTTACCTGCAACCTCAGTTTGCTTCTCTTCCTCCAAGTCAACGCTCTCTTCATCCTTTGGTTTCTCAGTTAGTGTTGCAGTGCCCCTCTCTGGCCTGAAACAGTAATGACAAGACATCAGTCAACTGGAGATTCCTTCCTGTGTACAATAAATCCTAAAATGTCATTAAATCTTTTTTTTCATTAGTTCTATTTTTCATTAGAACTCTCACCCATTCTGTAGAGCTTCCTGTCCCCACGCATGCATCACTTCAGCTGGCGGTTTGGAGGTTGGCGGGTGGCCTTCTTCCAGAACCAAAGACTCTACTTCATCTGCACCTAAAGGCAAAATATACAAGCACTTAAAACAAAACACTAAAAAAACCTTACATCCTACATATTTATATGTATATCTGTTTTAAAATGCAGTTGTGAACAAAATCTTAAGAACGTGGGGAAAAATTACAAGCATTCGCGTTTCGTGCTGGTGGCTCATTACCAGGTTGTAAGTAGCTTCAAAATACAAAACGAAGAAAAAGGAGCAAAAGCCAAAAACTAGAGAGTAAGCAATTTAATGAAAACTGCATTTAAACTCAAACGGGCTGCTCATCGGCTGATCAAAAGTTTAAGAACATAGCCCAAAAAACAAAAACAGAACTAAAAGTGTCAAAAAAGGTGAGTAGCCCCACCGTTCTTGTTGATCACTTCAAAAACTCCTTTAGGCATGTTGATGCAAGCGTGAGTCTGGTGGGAATGTTGCTCCATGTGGTGAAGGCTGCTTCCTGAAGGGCATCCATGGTCTGCAACTGATGTCTGTTTTTGTAAACTTCCCCTGCCATGCATCACCAAATGTCCTCAATGGGATTTAGATCAGGGGAACATGCAGGATGGTCCAAAAGAGCGACGTTATTATCCTGGAAGAAGTCCTTCGTCAGACAGGCATTGTGAACACATTGTCCTGTTGAAAGACCCAGTCATTACCCCACAAATGAGCGCCCTCAGTCAAGACAGATAACCGCTGCAACATCTCCACATAGCCTGCCGCCGTTTGACACCCCTGCACAACCTCCAGTGCCATTGTTCCATTGAAGAAAAAAGCATCCCAGACCATGATGGAGCCTCCTCCACTGTGCCGCATAGAATACATCTCCAGTGGGATCTCCTTGTCATGCCAGTAACGTTGGAAACCATCAAGACCGTCCAGATTACATTTTTTCTCGTCAGAGAATAAAACTTTCTTCCACCTTTCCATGTCCCATGTTTGGTGCTCCTGTGCAAAGTCCAAACGGGCAATGTGGCATGGAAGGAGATGTGGCTTCCGAAGACGTTTTTTGTTCTTTAAGCCCTTCTTTTGCAGATGCCATGTTATGGTTACTGGGCTGCAGTTAGCATTAGTAAGGGCTTTAATTTGGGTCAAAGCACAGGTGAAATTTTTGGGGGTGTGAATGTCTGACAGAAAATGACATGAAAGCCAGATTTTTGCATAGATTCTGCCTTTTAAAGGCTAAGGTCTTAAACTTTTGATCAGCTGATGAACAGCCTGTTTGTGTTTAAATACAGTTTTCAATAAATTGCTTACTCTCTAGTTTTTGTCTCTTGCTCCTGTTTCTTCTTTTTGCATTTTGAAGCTACTTACAACCTGGTTATGACCCACCAGTGTGAAATGCGAATGCTTGTAATTTTTCCCCTGGTCTTAAGATTTTGTTCAGGACTGTACGTCATTTGATATCTAAACTGTGTTTGCGGACAAGTGGGTCTCGAGGAAGCTGGATCAGGACAGATGTATGTTTTAGTTTTTCTATGACAGAAAAGGTAAAAGAAGTACATTTTACATCAGAAGTGGGAATCACTCTGTTTCTGAAATGTACTGCTGCTATTTCAAAAGAACTCAGGTGTTACTGATGTGGCCTTTTATACCAGCTACATCAAGTAACAGTAACAGTGATCACAGCACACTGTTAACTACCAAGCAAGCTGACATCATGGATCAGCAGAATGAGGTCATAAAATATTTAAATTAAATACATTAAAATGTATACTAACAGTAATTAAAATCTCTTAATGTGTTCTGGTCATCTTAATATAGAATATTAAATAGAATAAGTGCCTTTTTTGTTTGTTGATGAAACACATTTTATACATACATACATACATATGTATATATATATATATATATATATACACACACACACACACACACACACACACACACACACACACATACATATATATATATATTTTATTTTTTATTTTTTTTTTTAAAGCAAGTGAGTTGCTTTCAGTCCCTTTTTGCAAACTTGCACGTCATAAAATATTTGGTGGATCATGGCACAAATAGTATGTGGGTCCAGGAATAAAAAAATAAAATGGGATAAAATCCCGGCTTTGAGCTACCATAAAGCATAGTGAAGTAACTTGCTAGACTGCAATTGGTCAGTCGTCTTTCTTAAACGGCAAATTAAAAGAAAAAATAAGCAGATTAAATAAAACAATGAAATGAGCTAAACTGAAAGCAAACCTGGCATTCTACCAAACTGAATAACACGCCAGTTTGTTAGTTAGGTTTTAGGACTATGAGAAATATATTAAATCACAATCAAAACTAGGACTTGAATAAATTAACTACATAAGCAGGACCAATTTAAGAATTAAGATTCTAAAGCTGCCTGAAAACATACTGTATATTTATTATGCCTTGTATGTGTGAGATAAAGAATTACCATCATATTTTTCATCAGGAAGGTTCTTTAGCATCGTCTCTGCTGAGCCTGTCTTCTGCTCATGAGCTCCGACCTCCATTGCATCTGATTGAGCCTCCAAACTTTTATACTGCTGATCCTGGTCAGTGGCATCTTTAAGTTTTCGGTCTTGGCCAATGGCAGCTTGCAGATCTTGGTCATTGTCGATGGCAGGTCTCTTTTCTTGATCCTTGTCAATGGCAGATTTGCTTTCTCGGTCCTGACCAGAGGCAGCTTTACTTTCTTGGTCCTGATAAGTGACGAGATGGCTTAGCTGAGGGGAAGGTCCTGGTGTGACTCCATCAGTAGCATCTGAAGGCTCAACAGTAGTTTTAGGGCTTTCTGCGGAGACTGTAATACATAGATGAGAAGAATGCAACCAGCTTGCAAGGTTTGAAGCAGAGCTGGGCAATAAAACAATTTTGAAACATGACTGCGACAGAATCTGTCGATGACGATGAGCTTTGGGCCTTTTTCTTGATATAGTTCACCTTCTTAGCCTTATTAACTTATAGCACATCACAGTGAATCGCCACACCATAGCAATCGCTAGGACGGATGAAACTATAGTTGGTCATTAAAAATGTTGCCCCTTTTTGATAATTATTGATGTAAGCTGATAAGAATTTGTTTTACTGTGAAAACTTCACTTAACTATCGCTACATGAATCAGCAACTCACCGTTGAGCGTGCTGGCAGAAGTGCTGATGTTATCCAGGTGCTGTGTGATTGGTTGAAGTTCTGCCTCCTCTAGAATTTTCAAAACCTCTGAAACTGGGGTCTGACCCCATGCTTTCCTGGGTCCCTCCCCTTGCCAGGCCTCCATAGCAATGACCTCACCTGTTGTTTTTTCTGTAGCACAAGAAAAAGACAAACATGAAAACTGCACATAAACAGACAAGGCAGGAAGCTCAAATCTCTTTACTTTTTTCTTCTTTGAATCTTGTTCACTAAAATGAACCACTGTTTGCAAATCCTTTTTTTTTTCTTTTCATTTTGGTCATGAGAACTACTGCAGAATTACAGCTGTCATGCCAGAAAGAGCATATTTCTTAAAACCTGAGAGCAAAATGGTTGCTTAACTTGGTAAAGTATAATAAGGACATTAAATTTTCAAGCTTTTAAAAGAACCCTTAAACCTAGCCTAGCTGGTCAATGAAAACCTGCAGTGTATTTATTCCCATTTTAAATTTATTCCCTCACTCACACAGAAACCAGGAATTACAATACAAAAGCTATGGTGCTGTTACCTGCATGTACAGCCAATGCAAAACTCTAAAGAAGAAGAACTTGAATTCAGAACACTCATTTATTTGTTTGGCTTCACTTGTTTGGTTGCTACAGAGCAGCTCAAGCACCTGTCATGCAGCAACGCACATGCTCCATGGATACATGACCACATACAGGAAACTAAATCTGATAACGGTCTGTCAGTTCAAATCTCCCCAAGCGCACACGGCACATGTATAGTTCATGTGTTAAAATATGTAGATTCTACAAAGGCAAACCATATTGCAAATGACCAGTTTTGCTCTGTGAATCTTACATTATCTTACATATATCGAAAGAGGACAAGCAGAAGGAGGTGTAATGTACCGCTTCCAATCAGGATCTCACCTGCTGTAGAAAGGCTTGTGTCCTGCAGGGCCTGGTGAGCCACAGACAGTGCAACATCTCCAGCCTGCCACTTCCTCCTGTCACCAGCAGAGGGAACAGTTGCCTCTGGAATCAATGTCTGAGATCCTGGATAGATAAAAAGAAGGGAAGGCATGAAGAAGTAATGGCAGTCGGGCACCAAAAGTTCAGCTGTTAATGTCCAAAAATGACATTTATGGTTACTGGCCAAAAGAATAAAAATATGAAAGTTTCCATCATGAATGTATTAGGTGCATTAAAAATAACACTGCATATAATTTTAATGGTAACAGGAACTAGTAGTAGTTAAAAGACCTGTAAGTTTGACTGTAATACTTTGTTTTTACCTGCCATAGTGATACAAGTATCCTCAAGAGTCTGCTGGGCTACTGAGAGTATGGGTGGTGCTCCAGCCTCCCACTTGCGCCTATCGCCCTTACTGGGTGGTCTCTCCTCTGTGCATGGCTGACTTGTCTGTGGTGGTGCATCTAGTCCACCAGTGGGCTTCACTTCCTCCTCACCCTCTTCCTCACAAGTCTGAGATTTCAGGTTCTGATTTAGCCTCCGCAAAATCTCCTTCCTCTCGCTCTGACAGCATCAATATCAAGAGACTTTGAGTACTTCTTACAGTTACACCTATTAAACGAGCATCTTTACGTTTCATTTAATGTAATTTATGCAGAAAACACTGTAGATGTCGTCACTGCAATATTAGAGAGAAGTGGATTTTTTTTTTTTTGCCAATTAGTAAAAATCACAATTACGGCATAATTAAATGAACTCCTCAAGGAAAGGTTGAATTTTGTATTACTTTTCGCAAGCTTGCATTACCCACCTGAACAGCTACTGTGTCGGATTTTGGGGGCTCCTCCTTCACTGGGGAGTTCTGCATAGAAGCAATCTACCAGACAGAATAGAGTCTATTGTGGGAAAGTCACCTTTAGATCTTGTAGTAAACAAGACACCACAGGGATCGTAGCCTGCATTACAGGTTGTAGAGGATTTTTGAAATAAACGTCCATTGTTGGTCACTATAGCAGTAACACTTTTTATGCCAATTAAAAAAAAAAACCAGATAACTTCACATTTAGTGCTTGTTAACAATCTGTTAAATTTGCCATCAACTATGAAGACTAACCGCGCCCACGTCCTTCAGAGCTGTTGTCATAGAGATGGCTGGAGTAGCGGGTCTGCAGGAGGGTGTGGCTTTAGCAAGCGCATCCTGAGGGGTGGGCTCAGGGAGAGGAGCCTCGGCAGGAAGGGGTGCAGCTGCACTAGCAGGTCCAATGGCGACCTTTACACCACGAGCAACTAGCTGTTTCAAAACAGATCAAGAGATGGCATTTACATTAGGTAGTACAAAGGGCTCATATCCTACATTTTTCTTTCTTTTATATTATCACCTCCAGGACCAGCTATTTTTTTCATCCCCCTTGAAACCTCATTGGACTAAACAGGTGCTTTTGTAACCTGTAACCTGACCTCTGCTCTGATTAACTGCACGTTGTGACTCTCCACTTTATTGTGACTCTGCTCTGATTAGCTTCCCTATATTTAAACTGGAGTAGTTGCAGTCAAGGTTGAATTGCAATTTATAACTTCAGAGTGAATGACTAGGTCTTAACTGCTATAGACTGAATAGGCAAATAGGTCAATTGCACTGGTTGCTGTGACATCACGGACACATATTTCAAAACATGCCATTTTTCCATACATGGACTTTATGGACAGCAGGGGTGGATGATTTATCTTGAAAGTTTAACACTGTTTTCAAACAACAGCTCTTTTATTTAAGAAGAGTGAAGAAGTGTTGTTTCTCTAATATGGGCTTTTGTTGTTCATGGAAAGATCTATTTTTACCCTTAATCTAAATGTCAATCAGCCAAGACATGTTTAGTCTACATGTTACTTAGGTAGTTTGGCACTGGAACAAGAAGACAAAGTAACGGAGGCACTCCAAACAGTATCGCGCGCACTGCGAGATTAAATCATCACATACTTGCCGCAAACCATGTGAGTTCAATAATCTCATACAGTAAGGAGAGCTTTCAAGCTACTCATAATTCATGACTATTTCGTTCATACATCATAGATTAAGTTGTCAGAAGATGAATTTAAGACAGACAGAAAGACAAAGACTGAGAGAGGGAACCATCTTAACATACATGATCTTCCCATGCTCTTTTTTCTCTCTCATACGCTTCTCTTCTTTTATTTTCCAGCTGCTCTTTCAACACAGCTGCGCGGGCTTTCGACTGGGCCTGCCGCACATAAAAATACAAAACATGGACATAGTCACAAGTACCGTAATTAAGAGTAAATGCGAGTCACTCATCACAAATCGTGAAGCATTCAGAAACACCAGACCTTCACAGCTTCTATCTTTTTTCTCCGGAGCTCCAACTCCTCGCTGGATTCTTGACCGTCAGAACACTCACTGTCATACTGAAAAAGTCACACTCAGACATTACAACGTGGTGGGAGAAAGGTTATAAAACATACGAAAAATCAGGAAAAAAAAAAAAAAAAAAAAAAAAAAAAAGTCCGAGTGTCATATAATCAAATCTATTAAATGAGGTCACAAAGCCTTTTGCTGCAGTGGTTGTGGACACCAAAAGACAGTTTTATAGTCGTGTGCGTACCTTCTCTCCTCTGAGACGAGCTTTGATCTGCTGACGCTCATTGAAGTTCTGCAGTCTGATCTGTCTCAGGCGATTCAAGTACTCCTGCAAATTACACACAAAAGTAGCATCTAACCAGCACTTTACATGTAATCAAGTCACTCTTACAAAAACACTCTCATAGGGAACTGAAATAAAATATCTCTTAGACACTCAAATGCAGATAAACAACCGCAATTATATCTTGAAAAACAGCACCAAAGGAATGATTTACGTCCAGAACATCTGGGCAAAAAAAAAAAAAAAAAAAAAGCAAACAAAGAAACAATCCTTACATATTAAAAAACCAAGGAGCACTAAGGGCTGAGATGTTACTAGACAAAATCAGTATACAACACATGGAACATTCAGGGTTCAACAATGAACATGTAAGGGAAAGACTTCAGACAACAGTGCAATGAACTGAAGGACCGGGAGGCTTTCGTAAAAGGTACGCTAATTGCCGGTCCTATCTGAAACAGCACAAAACAAGATCCACAATGGGTGGAAAAGCAGCACCAACAAAATGGTATGTGCCAACCAAAAAAAACGTTTTGACTGTGTTAAAAAAAAATGTGTTAATGAAGTAGCTTTTACAGTGCGTGAACGAAACATTGACATCATCATGCAAAGACATGGAGCAACCATCCAGTGGAATTGGTGAACAGGTAAAGTGAGCCGGAGTGGGGGGGGGGGGGGAAATAAAAAAATTTAAAAAAAAATGGTTGAGCGGGCATGAGGAGTTTTTAAAAATTAATTAATTAAAAATCACGCTGATTGAGGAGGAACACTTGGTCATACCCATCCTCCTACCTCCTCCTCTTTATTGACCCTGGGCCTCCTGCATCGGGAAGAATTTGTCCGACTTGCAAAGATGGCGGCCAGGTTTTGCCGGGCCCCCTGTTTTCCATCAATTCAACAATTGCAAGATTACAGAACCCATACAGTTCAACCAATGGAACCAATTTCTAGGTCTTAATATTACAGGAGAAAAGCTCTTACCAGCTGGCCTTCGGCACGGACTTTGTTGAGCAAGGCTTCTCGCTTCCTCTGCAGGAACTCTTCCACCTGTCTGGCCCTCTCAGCTCGCAACCTGAAGCAAGAGTAACAAAAGCAATTCCCATAATGGGAAATGAACACAGGCTTACACAGCAGAGCAGATCATTTAAAAAGAATTAGTGTCTAATTAATAAGAGACCTTAACCAAACCTGTTAGTGTAGTCATTTTTAGAGACGGTCTCGTTTTGAAGACTTGTCTTCCGCGGCTCTTTCTTGATAGATACCTTATTCGGAATGCAAGCGTGACCATCCGGCATGCCGGGGTCAACCGCAGTCCTATATTTAAAGAAGAAAAACATAATTACCATTCATTGTAATTTAATAATGTAGCAAAATGTTTTAAGGACTACAAATAAATAAACCTTTATAACATTAATGTATCCAACCATGTTTTTACAGAGTCTCATAGGCAAGGTGATCGATAAAGCTATTGTTAATCTCCAGAAAAAAGCAAATGAACTGTAATTCTTTCACCGTCTCTCTCTCTCTCTCAATTAGAATAATAATCTTACTTTACTGGGCTGACGCTCCCTGCAGTTTTGGGTCCTTCTTTAGGAGCAGGGGCTGGACCTGGCAGTGGAGATGGGACCTGGGCGGGGCCAGGCAGAGGAGATGGGCCCGGTGCAGGTGGGGCTCCCATGCCTCCGCCTCCATAGAACTAATATAGCAAATCAAAGATTAATATAGGAGAGAGAGGCAGAGAGAGAGAGAGAGAGAGAGAACACACAGAAAAGTAAGACTTTTAAGAATTTAGATATTAGCTTTCATTACCCATGTTTCTTTCATTTACCAAGTAACTGATTTTAAGACATGTTGGTTAAACAGATGAACATGAGTACCTTCCTCTCTGGACTGCTGCCCCCACTAGAACTTAAAACGTGCCTCCAGCCTTGCTCACGTGCACGGTTGATCCGGTTAAGCTGGGATAAAAAGGTTAATCAATCATAATGAATCATTTATACTCTCTATAGCCAAAAGTACATGGAGTAAAGGGAGTTCAGGAGTTCTCAGCCACAACCACTGCTTACTGGTGTATAAAATAACACATGCAATCTCCACATTTAAGCACTGACAGTAGAATTGTTCATAAAAATCCAGTCTGTGAAATTTCTGCCCCAATCAACTATAAGTGTCATTACTGTAAATCGGAAGTGTCTGTGAGCAACAACAGCTCAGCCATGAAGTGGTCGACCAAAACAGCTCAGCCGTGAAGTGGTCGATACAAACTTAAAGGGTGGGGCAACCGAGTGTTGAAATGCATGGTGCAGAGGTTCAGAGTGCCTTGAGAAGAAACATCAGCACAAAAACTGTACCTTGGAGGCTTCATGAAATGGGTTTCTATGGCAAAGTAGCTGCACACAAGCCTAAGATCTCTATAAGATCTCTATTCTTCCTTTCTTGTTCTTGTATGATTAGGCCCTTGTGAACAAGGAGATGTGCATAAAGACAGTCAACGACAAAGGTTGATATGGAGGTGCTCCAGTCTCAACCCAACATGACGTCAACCCAACTGAACACTAACAGCATGAACTGGAATGCTGATTGGAAGCCATTCCTTCTTATTCAACATCAGATCCTCAAAACGCTATTTTGTCTGAATATGCACATATTTCCTGAGGCATAGTCCAAACTCTTGTGAAAACTCATCCTGGAAATGTGTAGGCTGTTACAGCCACAAATAGGGAGCTACATCCATATTAATACATATTTTGGAAATGGGATGTCCAATGAGCTAATTTAGGTGTGATGGTGAAGTGTCTACACAAGTTTGGCCATTCAATGTATGTGGGTACTATAATAAGAATTATATAAAATTACCTTTTCCCTCTCAAATCTTTTCATTTGAGCAGCTTTTAGAAGGAACACCTGAAAAAAAGGATTCACAACAGGGACTTACAGCATTGACAAAAAGGAAGCATAAATAAAATTTTACATGATTACATAAAAGCACACACAACACACAACACACACACACAACACACACAACACACACAACACACACAACACACACAACACACACAACACACACAACACACACAACACACACAACACA
>JBBPCX010000160.1:19002530-19012530 GCA_037974365.1 Hydrocynus forskahlii
GGTATATAAAGTGTGTAAATGAATAATACAATATAATAAAAAATCTAAATCTTATATACAGAAAATACAAAGCGTACAGAATATATGTGAATGGAGTGTGAATTAACTTAGAGGAAAATAAAAATAAAGGAGAATGACAAAACAAAAGTGAAGAAACAAAAAGACTTTTGGCAGAGAAGTGTGAAACAAAGACTGTGAAAGGTAAAAGATTTACTGAGGAACGCATGGCGGATGGAAGAGTAATTGGTAAAATGCTGAAAATGGAAATAGTTTTCAGGTGAACAAGAAGCTGAGGGATTTACGAAGAACACGAAGAGAACATGGAGGCAAAGCCAGGAAGCATTCAAGAAACAAAACTCAGATAGCAGGGAAGGATTTGAGAGGATGTCTGATGTGAAGGCAAGTAGAACTCATTACTGAGCTTTGGAGAAAAGTGTAGCTGGGGTTCAAGTAGTGAGAATAATGATGATGATAAATGAAAACAGGTGTGAGGATAGGTGAGGACAGAGGGGAGACAAAGGTGGTTGAATAAAATGAAATACCCTTGGTAACTGGTCTTCAGTTGCACTGTATAAAAAAAGGTTATTACATTCTATGAGATTTTGTTCTTAGTGTTAATTTTCTATACTTTCTGGTTTGGAGACACTCCCACCAAGAGTAGACATTCAAATGGAGCTGAGATGATTACTGGATTAAAATAATCCATTCTATTAAAACAGTTTATGGATTAAAAATGTACATTCTTAATAAAGCAACAGTGTCTGCAGGTTATTATAAAGCCATGTTTAGCAGTTTTAAACTGTGTTACCATGGAATAGAACTGAATTAAAACAACTTCATTACTTAATTTGTCTTGGGTGGGAAATTCATAACATGGACAAAACATATACAAGATGATAATAGACAAACTATATACATATGTATGTGTGGGTATATGCATGTTTGTGTGTGGTGTGTGTGAATTTGTGTGTATATGTGTGTGTGTGTGTGTGTGTATGTGTGTGTGTGTGTGAGTGTGTGTGTGTGTGTGTTTGTGTGTGTGCGTGCGTGCATGTTTGTATATACCTTGTATTTAAAAAAAACAAATCCAGGACTCTTTTGTTCTTGTGTTAAAGGAAGAAAAACATGAACTAAATACATTGTTCCTGATGACCTGTGGCAAATCTGAATGAGCTGCTTTAGCATTTGGATTCATTATGGGGTAATAAACAGTATGACCTTGGCTGAAAAGAGTCAAGGGGATTTGTAAGCGTTATGAATTCCTGAGTACCATGCAATGATGAACTGGATTTTTTTAATGCAGTTATCATATGGTCATTATGTGATAGTGTGGCAGCCCTAGTTAGGAAGCAGGCCTCGTGCGTAAAAATGTCTTCAAGTCAGAGACATAATGTGAAAGCACTTAAATGGGTCGTTGTTCAGAGTTTTATGTTGGTCCTAAAGAGGGTTTGTCAGCCTCCGGCTGAAATATCGTGTTTTTTAAACCAAGCTTTGATCCCGAAACCAGTAGCAATGGTTAAAATGCCATTTGCCTGAAACCTTCATGTATTTTGCAAAAAATAAAACTTTTTAATCCGCCTCCTGAAAAATTTTCTTTAAAAGGCAGCACAACATGACATGATGGCAGAAAGCTGAAAACTCTGGGCGAAAGGCTTCAAAACATTTTTGGGTTGAGTTTGAGGTACCAGCAGGAGGCTGACTAGTATTTGATGTGCAGCAGAAAACTGTCCTCTTTTAGTTTATTCTTATCTTGTCATTTCGACCAAAGGTTTTTTTTTTTTCTTACTGCACACGAAAACCACAGTTCTCAAAGGATTTAGTCATTTTTATTACATGTAATGATTTTAGCAACAAAAGCTTGAATCATCAAATGGTGACTTTTTCAGGAGACAGAAGAAGCTTCTATAGACTCATATACACGTATATAAGACTGGGGCAAAAAAGCGCATGTTAATTTTTGGGGGGATTTTATTGGTTTATACTTTTGGACCATTTTATTTTTTCACAAATAGTGGCCAGCTGACACTTTCAAATAAATAAAAAAAACATGGAGATTATAGGTTTCACCTTGACAGAGATTATATATAACTGCAGTCTAAGTTCCATGGCAAAATCCGTTTCCATGACCTAATTGGACTCCAGCTAGCTATGGCTAAAAACAGCGGCACAATATATTTAGTTTTCTGAGGTTTGGAAGTTGGAAAAGACAACAAAGAGTTGTATTTTAAAAATTTTATCAGAAACTATGAAAACTGTTTTTTATTTAATTTTTCTGCAGTGAATCCAGTTAGACAGGCCTTGTCATGCTCTCTTATAAATCCATGCGATTGCTCAGTGTTCTTCTACAGGCCTGTGAGATCGTCTGCCATACACCGCTGTCCGTCTGCATTTCTGATTGATTGGTGTTGGCTGGGAAATGAGAGCTACCTTCTTCAAGAAAAAGAGTCATTTTTCCATATCACCGGTGCATCATCTGAGCACATTTTCAGCTCAGAATACTGGCTGAGAGGTTGCACATACACTGACAGACTGAGGACGCTCTTAATGGATACCCAATAGCCTGTTTTCAGTACTGTTTCAGTTCAGTACAGTAGGTACTAATTCACAGAAACCTGCTTAAACTTTATGGTCAGGAACCTGTACATTGACTTTGTTTTTGGCATGGTTTGGCAGTTCCTGGCTCTTGGTAAAGAATAAAATAGCTGAAACTGTGTGAAATAACCTAAGCTCAGTGTGACTACAGCCTGTTTTACTGTAGTATTACTACCACTGGTGCTGTTCTATTAATAATAGTAGACTTAGTCTTTTTTGTTTTAATTAACTTTGGTGTAACCACAACCTCAAAATCTTTTAAGCCCTCATTCATTAGTGCATTTAATAATAAACACCTGCAGCACAGGTGACAGAATGTTTTAACATCGGTCAGTGATTAAAGACATGAACTTGATATGGTATATTCATAAAAATTTTATTACACTGGCATTAAAATTTGATTGACAATGACAATCTATTCAGATAGTTAGTGATCAATATCTGCTGTCAAGCAGACTTAAATACTGACTATATCCACAATTTGCTCAGAAAAGCATGTGTGACATTTTATCAGGATAGCAATAAACATTGTCTTATGGTCCATCTCTACTGTCAAGTCAGTTATCATTCATAATTCAGTTTTATTGATAGTCGTGCTATAACAGTAGATAAAGAAACGCCAATAAAACAAAAAAGTCATTTTTCATTCATCTGTTGAACAAAGTGATCCAACATTGAATGTCTTTGTGGGCAAAGGCATGTGAATCCATAGTACTGTGTCAGGATCCAAATCCAAATGACTGTGTCAGGATCTCACTGCACACGTTTTTCAGACACACTTCTGTCAGATGAGATTTCTAAGGACCTGGTGTTCTGAAGATAAGTGTTCACCAATCCACTGTCAGGCAGATGGCGTGCAAATAGAGAAAACTCAGATCTGTGGTAGCTCTTCCCAGATGTGATAGTACAACAAAACTCACTCCTTCAGATGGTAGCAGAAAGCTCTGTCCAAAATCTCCCATAGGTGTAGGTCACAGCATATGATTTACATCAATTTCACACTCATCAAACAGTTTAGTGACTCTTCATGGCCCTGTGGAGAGGGGCACTGTAATCCTGGAAGAGACTCCCCTTTCGGAATTCAAAACCTTCATCATATGAATTAGTCAGAATAACTTTGTATGCATTTGCATTGAGCCTTGATGTTGTCCGTTTTTTCCTTTTCATTTCCAGTCAGTATTGTTGCTGTTTTGTATAAGCTTAATGGGCGCAGTATAACAGAGACGACAAGTGGGAAAACCATGAATAAAACATCAAAACTGGTAGAACGTTAGATATGGCCATTAACAATTCTGAGCACCGTTCCTTCAAGACCACTTGTATGCTTTGTTTTTTGAACAGTCTGCTCCCTTGCTCTCAGTTACAGTGAGGGAAGTGTTGAACAGGGACGGCACTGCCAGCTCGTAACACTCACACAAGCCAAAGAGGACATTTAGCCATCTTGCAGCGAACAGAAGCCACCGCTCTCTGTGCTGAGACTTTAACCTTGAGAGTCTAAGAGTATTTCTTCTCTTCATCATCCTTCAAGATTTAACATGTGTTGATATCAGGAATGCAACAGATTTTTATGTGGGCTTAGTGAACAAATGCCTCACTTTATTTAGTAAAGGAGTAGCCATTTCAGTGCAGCATCGAAAAAGTGTATATAATCAGAATTTGAAATAGTAGAACCAGTCCAGTTTTATTGTCTTTCCTGAGGGTCTCTCATTCCCCACCCTTTGTAAAAAGAACTGTCAAAAATCGAAACCAGCCATGTGGATGCATCCTATCCTAAAATGAACAATAGCAGGTGGAGCTTTTTTCTGAAAAAATGCCTGCCTGGTTACTGAGCGTTCTATCAAAATATACATTGTGTTTGTCTCTTGTGTTTTCTATGACCCTGTTCTGGACTTTCTCTTTTGCCTTGTGGACTTGTTCTTGTTGCCTGGTCATTGGATTTACTGGATTTTGGAGTCTTTGCTACGTTTTGGATATTGCTTCTTGCCTATTCCAAAGTTCCTTGTATACTGCTATTGGGTTCCTATCTGTGAACATTACACCAAGACATGTTTGGTGGACAAACTTGCTTATTTATATTGAAACTAGGGCTATGGGGCCAACATTGTTTGCAAAGACTATAAGCCAATTGTTGCTCAAATTTGTTTTTGTAAAAGCAACACAAAACTTCTTAGAAACCTCTCAAAACACATTCAGCTCTTCTTTAGGTGGATCAGACGTGTTGTTGTGGTTTAGGATACATTATGACCTACTATGAACTATAAAACTGAACGGATCTTCACCCCTGTAAGCAGTCGTCTCAGGCAACACCACTGTCCCAAAAACCGATCAGTCATACCTTGGAGGCGGTTTGAGAAAAAATTTTTAAAGCTACCTGCGGTATTTGGCATTTTTTACACCTAAAAACACATCAACAAGTCTGTGAATTCCAAGTCCGTGAATTCATTTGTTTTAGCGGGTTGAAAGAACCTTTGGGGCTGTATTTACTGAAAAGATCTGGGTGACTTTTGACTTCTGATGTCTGTAAGCCTGGCAGCTCCGGTTCAAAACTAAAAAATCAGCCGCATCTGGGATAAGTGGAAAATTGTGTAAATTCCTTTAATGCCGTTCTCCTGCAGCTCACAGCACCATCATGTCTGAAGCACAGGACTGCCAGCTCTCATGCAATGGCTGTGAGATTCACGAAGATAGGTCTAATCTCATGGTCTCACACCACACTTGACATTTCTCAAGCAAACAACCTCCCGACTTCATCTGAAAATTCATAAAATGTCATATTACTGCAGTTGTTCCCACTTTCAATGATTAAAAAATAACATTTCAGACCTCATAATTGTTTTTCCAGTCTTCCAGTAGTCTTAGTCACTACCGTTCCAGATACATTTTTAGATCAGTAGGGGAGAGACCAATATAATAAAGGAGGCATTTGGCTGATGCTCTTATCCAGAGCAGCTTGCAATCATTAGTCGCAGGGACACTCCCCCTGGAGCAACTTAAGTGTCTGGCTCAAGGCTGCAATGGTAGAAAGTGGGGATTTGAACTTGCAACTTGATGGTCATCAGGTTCAGAAGCAAGTGTTTTACCCACTAGGCCACTACCACCCCACCTTGAAGGCTGCAGAGCTAACAACAAATTAATGCTAAATGAGTAAAAATGACTAGCTTTCAGTCATGGTTCCTCTAAAGGCTTAAATGATTTTACGTACTGTTCATCATGTCTATTAATATAATCCTAATGAAAGGCTCATTATCTGAAGCTGTGTTCAACCTGACAGGTTTTCTTCTGTGCAATGCAATGTCTGGAGCCTGTAACAAGATATGCTATCATTCTCTACTAAAAACTTCAGACGTCCATCACTCTCACACCCAGAGACATGGGACTCGACTCGGACTCGCCCCCAGAGACTTCAGACTTTACTCAGATTGGCACCCAGAGACTCAAGACCAGACTTGCGACGCCCTCTTGTATTGCGACACCACAACATCATGCTGAATCGAATTTTAATTTAGTGTGTCATTACACCACTATTATTTACGCCATACATTTTTGACACAGATTTGTTTAAAATCAAAATAGTAAACTGATTACAGTTTGCATATTGGGGGAAAAAATGTCAGTCTTGGCCGATTCTGCACCCCTTGCATGACGAGATTGAAGAAGCTTTTTGTTTCCTCTTGCCTCTTCGTATATAAAAATGGACGCACAGAGAATGAGTCAAACGTGGTGCCAGGCTAAATATCACTGATTCGTTTACGTGCCGCTCAGGGTGTTTTTGATATGTCCTAATCCGACAGTTGGTGAGTGAAAATGAGCGTCTAAATTATTATAACACAGGCATCTGGACAATTATAGCCAGGCAGAGACCTGAATAGCAGTGGCACATGGTGCAGATGAAAAAAGGATCCAAAATCAATAGACAGAGAGTCAGAGAGAGTGAGAGAGAGTGAGAGACAGAGCACTAACCTCTTGCCTCCTCTCACTCCATTGGTTTCTAGGGCAACCTGCAAAACGTCCAGTACATTGTGTTTTATGTATGAGTGTGTGAGTGAGTGTTCATGCGTGTGCAGATTCTCTTTGTGCACGTTGATAAGCACTCCATGACTGTGTGTTTGTAAATAGTACATTTCTTGCTAAAAAACAGGCCTGTATTTAATGCTGAAATGCACATTTGTCATTTCTAATTGAACTACTCAGACCTTGTTTTATTACAGGTACTCACAACATGGAGGCTCTATCTTATGGCAGCAAAGGTGCCAACGAAGGTTAGTTTTACACTCTTGCCATCAATTTTGCTATAGGTGGAATTGTTTTGCATCATTTTATGCTAGAACAGTGGTTCTAAGTGATAAATGGATTTCATTTTAGGTGGAGGCAACATTTAATTTCTTGGAGATCCGAGCCATGAACACACACCCAGAGATGCAAGTGAGTGAACCATCATTACAAATTCCTGACGCTCTAATCTGCTCAGACATATGCAGTGGGAGGGATCAGCATTAGCTCAAAGGCGAATTCCACTATTCTGTCTTCAATTTCTTTTACTTCAGTGGTTTAATGTAAAACAGTTATTTGTTATCGGGAGATCCCTGTTGATGTCACATCCAAGCGGGAGTCCAATAGAGCACAGCTGGCTTTCATGTCTCTGGTATCCCTCTTCTCTGGGTGGATAGGACAGGATGGGTTCTCCCTCTGTTCCATCACTCAGAATAATGCTAGCCAACGCAGGTGTCTCTTAGCTGATGTAACAGAATTAACAGTTAGTGTTCTCCTGCAAGCGCGTTGAACTGTCCAGTGATGCTGTGTTAGGGATAGTTTGAAAAGATGTGATGGCACTTCACCACCCGGAGGAATCACATGCTTCATCGTCCCAGAGGTAGTGGTCTTGTATGATTGGAGAAGTCTTAGCTAGTGGGTGGAATTGCATATGATTGTATTGGGGGGGAAATCCCATAAATAATTAAAAAAATAATAAAAACAAATGGTGCTTTTTTATAGAAACTTACCAATTTTTTTTCTATAGTGGTGATGATAGGAACCAGGGTTCGCAGTGTTTAATGCATGAATATAGCCATTTAATTTGCTTTCAATAACAACTAGTCAACCTTCTGAGGTTTTATATACATATTGTTGATAATGGTAAAATTGATTATATGACGAAAAATTGCATCACTCTTGAATGTTTAAAACTAGTTTTTTGCCTAAAATTTTTGTAAAAATGTCTCAGATGTCAGGCAACATATTTGTAACCATTTCACATTATATGTAACGTAGCTCTTAGAAACTCTTAGAAGCACTATGAACAATTCTGACTCTTTAAAGTCCCTTTCAGACATGCACTTTAACACTGAACTATTCTAGACATTACCTGGAGGAGCTGTATGTTAGATCTCAAATGTCAGACTGGACATTATACGGCCTTTACCCTGCCAGCCCTCTAGTCCAAAGTCTTTGTTATGTGCAGCTGAGTCCGTGTGTGAATAGACTGGGTCACTGTTCACAGCAAGTGAAAGGGCATGTTGGTGACATTGTCATGTAACTGGCATGAAACCAGAAGAAAACAAATATCTGAAGGTGAAGAAAAGGGTAATTTACAGGAAGATGTGTACAAAAATAACTGGGGAAATAAGGAGATTCGGGAACCACGGTTGGTCAGAAATTGCCAGATACATTCAAGGAATGGCAAGAGACTCGAACCAGCTATATGACCGCATCATGTCCTGGTTCTTACATGCATCAAGGAACCTCCCCTCGCCTAAACCTCACTGAGTATTTCCAGGAGAGAGCCACTGAGAACACATCTGAAACCAGTAGTCTCTTGTGCACTACATGTGTGGAAGCACAACTCCAGACAATGTCCAGACCTGATTCATTCATATGTGAAAACGGTTAATTATTGTGTAGAATAGAATCAAACCACTCTGAACGATGTTGTTTACATTTTATAGCTTTAAAGTTGCCAAAATTTTGAAACATCATTGGAATTCCTGGTTATCTCCACCAATTATATATGAACCGCACAAATCTTGACTGAACCCCACCCGTCTTCACTAATCATTGATGATCTCTTACTAGCATGTTCAATGCCTGTTTTGCCGAAAAAAAGAACAATATTTGTATTTTTTTTCCATGACTTAGTCGTTTTACAAGGAAAACCACAGAGGTAGTCTTAAATATAAATGTAAATCTAATTCATCATGAAACTTTGTTTTTAACTATTTAACTATGCAATCATGAGGTGCAAATGAATGTATATAATTATGGTAATAATTACTTTAGATTTCCAGACTAAGCCATATTTTACTTAATGACAAGTCTATAACAGTCTTTGTCATTGTCCTTTTTAACATTTTTTTATATTGACATGTAAAGAATATGATGAAAAGTAAAGTGGCCCCTTATAGTCCCATGTGGACACACCACAGTACAGTGTGAAAAAACTGAAGCAGTGGGCTGCCACCAACAGGCGTGCCCGGGGAACAGGGTGTACCTCAGTCATCCCATTTGCAGTCCTGGGATTCAAACCCACAACCTTCTGATTGCATGGGCAACTCCCTAAACACTAGGCTACCAGCTGCCTCAGTGATCAAACAAAGGCAAAAAAAGGGCAAAAATTTTTAACTTTTTTAATTTGGCCAACGTGTAATAGAATAGAATACAATCTTTATTATCACTGCAATACATAGGAATGTACAGTGCAACGAGATAAGATTTGCAGCTATGTAGATCCATATCTCTTGCAACTATGAATATAAAATATATAAAACAAATAACACATAAATTGTGATTTCAAGTGGAGACCGATATTTAAGGAGATAAAGTGTTATATCAAATGAAGAATGTGTCAGCTGTACCAGAATAGACCAGTATTTAAGGAGAAATAAATAAATGACTAAGAACTAGCAGCATTGGTGTGATAAATGAATGGATATATAACTAGAACTAACTGTATAGGTATCAAAAATAGCTGCAAGTCAGTAACAAGAATAAATAATTAGGCCACATAAACACACGTTTTTGTCACTCCTCTTTTTGGCTTGGTATGGGGTTTGTCAGGACCATGCAGTTATCTTACCAAAATCTGCCCCCAAAGTACCTGGGACTGTTCTTGTTCGTCACAGTAAAATAATAAAATAATAGGCCACTGATGTGTGAAGTGTATTCCTATTCACATTTCTGTTCTAAACATCTACAAAGTAGATTATATTGTTCACATGTCACATTAAATGCAACAACAGCATTCTGAAATCTCTTTGTTTAAAAGAAAACAGTAGAATAAACAGTAAAAATTCACTTTTTCAGTAGACACTAAAGAGAACTTTAAACCTAACACTAAAACTCTAACTGGACCCTTGACACCCCTGATTCTGCCCTTAAACACACAAGCTGTCAGATTGCTTCCAAACTAGACATA
>JBBPCX010000160.1:19023306-19038306 GCA_037974365.1 Hydrocynus forskahlii
AAGGTCCAACTGGAGCTTTCTAATAAACTAAATCCTGATACTGTCCATCTTTGTCACTCCCAGTGCAAATCTTAACAGTTTCAACTCTTCCACTTCCAGCTCTGCTTCCTGTCTTTTCGTCAGTTCAGGATATAACAAACGTATATTTGTAATATATGTTTGTTATATAAGAGGCAAAACAGCCTGGTACCTAATGTTTGTGAATTATTCAATGTCATTAATATTTAATATGATTTCCATTAAATTCATTTTTCATGAAATCAGTACATGTTAAAAACCATGAGGCAAAAGAATGCACAGAATGCATAACACAGCGTTTCCACTGACTTTACAATGACTTGTCCCTGGCTATACTTTAGCTTGATCAAGCAGAACTGTGGCTAACTTGGCACTGGAATTCAGGGTCAAACATTCATCCAAACTTAGGCAGTGCTTATGAATGACATTAACAAAGTGCTAACACATGCAACTTCATCATGCAAGCATCCCAAAAAATACTTGCAGCCTAATGTTACCTTTACTGGGACTCGCCACTTAAGACGGCTAGTTAAAGGAGAATTCTGCAGATAAAAAAATGCATAACAAATTGTTGTGATGTAAACAAAGTCATTTAGAGTGGTTACATATGAAGTGGTTCTTATGAGTGAAACTTATCAACTCAGAATGTCTTTACAGTGGTGGTGATAGGATCTGGGGTCACAATGTCTATGACTCAAATGTATTCCATTTGTGTATTATCCAATATGACCATGTTTCTTGGGTTTTATATGTAATGCTGATAACTTTGAAATCGTGATAAATCAGAAAGAAACATGTTTTCGACTATTACTGTTTTGCCGTTTCCAGGATGTACCCTAGTAAAGTAAAGAGTAAAAAAGAAAAGTGACCATTGTGTCATATGTGAACACACCACAGCACACAGTTCTTCCTCAGTATTCGACCCATTCACCAAATGATGCAGTGGGCAGCCAGGAACACAGCGCCCAAGGAGCAGTTTGTGGGGATGGTACCTTACTCAAGGGAACCTCAGAGGTGCCACTAGCAGTCAGGGGATTCAAACCCATGACTTTCTGATCGCAGGATAAATGCTCTAACCACTAGACCACCAGCTGCCCACATGGGTTTAAAAAAAATATTTAAAAAAAGTTTTAGACAAAACCCCCTCAAAAGTATTGTAAAAATGCATCAGGTAGCATATTTGTAACCATTTCATATAGAGTACTACTTGGGATGGTTAAATACTGTACTCGGAGGCAGGAGGTTTGAAAGTAGCCCATCCGAGAACGTTATTCATTTCTTCTTGCTGCTGATTGGCTGCTGCAGTTTGATGCATCTGTGGCACGGGGGAAGCGTCTCGAGTGTTTCTCTTGTTTTTCGTTTTGTCTTTCTTAAAGCCCTGTATTTTTATTACCGTAAAATAAATTAAAAGAGGCCGTTGAGTTCAATCACTGTCCAGTGTCTGCTTTAACTGCCAGGTCACTAAAATCACTCCTCCTGAAGTGCCTGAATAAGACGCGCCGCTTGAAAAACAGGAAATGATTGAACTGTAAAAATTATTGGTGATTACCTGTGCATTTTACTGTATATTTATTACTAAAAATTACATTAATTTATTACTGCATTTAACTGCTTATACCAAAGAAAACGCCTGTGCATGAATTACAGTACAGTCTATACAGGGGTAACATCGGTATTTACATTCTAGCACTGCAGGAGTTCAGTGTAAACTGTACAGTAGGAAAACGGGTTTACTTTCACATTTTCATTAAGGGTAATATAGGTTTAAAACAAAATTAAAGTGTTTTGGGAGCATATTTGGGGGCATATTTAGGGTTTACACTATGAAAATAGGCATTTTTAGGCTTTTTTTAATCACAACACAGCGCATTTTTTCACTATATACGGGTGCTCTTGGAAAGTAACCCCCGCGAAAAGCGGGGGGTTACTGTAATTACTTTCTTTAAGGGGAGTTTTTAAATGATTCAGCCATCTGGTTCCTATCACCACCACTGTAACTAGAACAGAGCATTTCCACTCTGCATGACTTTGTCAGTTGTTCAATGATGCAAGAAGTTTGAAACTCAAAGTTTAAACCCATCATCAGAGGGAAAAATAAACCTGTTTAAAGGTCTATTTTGTTTGGTTGTGTATCATTGTCCTGCTGCTGAGAAATGCTGCCTCTGCTTTATGCCGTCGAGTCCATCTGCCTGTGCCACCTGCCGTCATTCATAGTTTTGAAATCAGTTAATCACTGCAGCCCTGCTACACTAAAAAAAATATCTTGTTACTGGACTTTTTTCTTTCTTCTTTCTCTCTCTTTCTCTTTGCCCCTCTCTCTCTCTCTATGCCCCTCTTGTTCTATGCCTCTCTCTCTCCTTCTCTATGCCTCTCTCGCTCTTACACTCCGTGCCTATCACTTTCTCTCTCTCTCTCTCTCTATGCCTCTCTCTGTGCCTCTCTCTCTCTCACACTCCATGCCTCTCTCTCTCTCTCTCCCTCTCTCTATGCCTCTCTCTCTCTGTGCCACTCTCTCTTACACTCCATGCCTCTCTCTCTCTCTCTTTTTCTTTTTCTATGTCTCTCTCTCTCTGTGCATCTCGCTCTCTTACACTCCATGCCTCTCCTCTTTCTCTCTCTCTCTATGGTTCTCTCTCTCTGTGCCTTTCCCTCTTACACTCTGTGCCTCTCTCTCTCTCTCTCTCTCTCTCTCTCTTTTTCTGTGCCTCTCTCTATGCCGCTCTCTCTAACTCTATGCCGCTCCTCTTTCTCTCTCTCTCTCTCTATGGCTCTCTTTCTCCCTCTCTCTCTCTCTCAGCACTGTACTGAAAATGGAGCTGTCACTCCACTGGATGATGGACTGCCTGATTTTTACAGCAAGAGAGTTCTCCCTGAAAGGTATATACACATCCAAACACACACCCACTCTCAGACACACTGTCATACTCCCACGCTCACACACATACACACCCACATTATTCTGGCCAGACGGAGGAGTCTCCAGAGGAATACTGTAGCAGCTTTTACCATAATTACATTTTTCCCGTTAAGCACATTTCTAATGAATCCGCTCTAAATGCACCCTCCTGTGCCAGCGCACTGCGTTGCCTAGCAACCCACGGGGCTCTTGGAGATGTTATTATATTGTTGCCAGGCAACAGCTGCACAGAATCATGGGGGCTCCACGGGCCAGTGAAAGGCCATCGTCCCAGATAAATAATGCAGCGCCTCTAAACCACAAATTTGGGCCATAAACAGGGGTGATGCTTATTAAATGAAAGATTGGGCTTTGTAAGATAATGGGAAATGACTAGAGTGTCCTCCAAAAATCAAGAAAAGCCCACTGATCTGAGCTTATACTGAATATGTAAGAGAAACAGAACCTTTCAGCAAAGGAAAATTATTTAAAGTGAAACATCTACATAGCATAAGCTTTTCATATTCTAGAATGTTCCTTCCTATTCACACTGTTGTAGAATGTTCCCCATTCACCATTTTTAGAATCTCCTCCACCTTTCAGGCAGTTCCAGGGTGTTCTCCCTATTCATGCTATTCTAGAAAGTCCTCCATTATTCAAGCAGTTCTCGCATGCATTTCTCCCATTCACACTGTTCCAGAATCCTCCCACCATTCACACGCACTCGCCGGGACAGTCACTGCGCTCCTCCGAGCATGTTCAGCTGCCTGACAACAAAGTGTGAGCAGCATTTTGAAAAGGTGGAGTGTTTTCACGTGTGTTGCTGGATGTGGAACTGACAGGACTATTGTCATTCTTGCTTTTTTCTCTCTCTTTCAGTCAGTTATCCACCCTTCATAAGGCTCACTCCCTCAGGCGGAAGAAGAGACGCAACATGCTGGCCATCTTTGGTTTCCGCAGGAACCGGAATTCCACTCTGTCGAATCAAGAGTCGGATTCACTGGGCGTGACCTGTAGTGAGGATTGTCGGACTGTTGCCACAGCTCCCACAGGGTCAGTCATACACACAGCAAAACCAAAATCAAAAGAGTTGTGCAGAAGACAAAATGTTGAGGGTAAGAGCAAATAATCTGCTATGACTTGTTCAGGAAATACTAATACTGTCACGGATTCCTTATTGGTGTTGATGCTGATACTGGCAGTTAAACACAGTATCAGTTTTGACGCTGGAGAATATTCTCGTTTGAGACGAGCAGTAGTAAAAATGCTCATTGCGAAATGTCTTAACGCCAGGATGGTAGGCGAAATACCTGGTGTGATACACAGTAGAGCAGAGAGAGTAAAACACAGAAGATTAGTCATTTTAGGTGAATGGCTAAATGAATCTTTCAGCTTTTCTTCTCTCCCGCTGTGTGGTCAGCTGCACTCTGAGGTAACGTTACTCCATGTTCGCACTGAGGTAGCGAATATTAGAGAAATATATGGAAGGGAAATATGCTGGTTTTACGGTGTAACTGTAGCTTTTACTGTTGCGGTCTCTATCTGTGCTTCTGTTCTCACTGATGCTTACGTTTCCTCAGTCAGCTGCATCAGATTTTTCATTATATTTGCTTCTACAGTTATGAGAGTGTGAAATTTCTCACAGTTCCTTAGAGTTATATGTAGGGATGCACTGAATATTTGGACACAGAAAATTTTCGGCCAAAATTGGACATTTTTTTTTACGCGACCGAAACAGTGATGACGCAATTATGACGCATCCGCAGCCTGCAGGCGCCAGATTGGATTAGAGTCAGCATGTCTGCCGTGTGGGCGCATTTCGGACAATGCCAATATTTCTAGAGGGGGTGCATCCACAAAGACTTTCTCAACGTCAGGATTAATTTATCATATAAAATCAAAACCTCCCGATCGCCATGCAGAGTATGAAGCACATAAGAGGCAAGACCCTTTGAGGACACCCATTCCGTCGGTGTTTTTGAAAAGGCAAGAAAGTTTTCTAGTGATTACAGTTAATGTATGGGCTATGTCAGTCTTTGTTTTAATACACTTTTTATTATACATTTTGTTATAGGCCTACAGTGAACGTTGTTATATCCTTCAACAGTTTTTAAAGCACTTGTTCTGAATGCAGTTTGTTCATGCACTTCGTTCAGAATATTAAAATGCACTTGAATTCACTAGTTTTATGAGAGAAGATAATTAATTGTATAATATTTCAGCTGTCTTGCTTTTAGGCTATTCATGAGTGGGGCCAAGTAAAAAAATTATTTCAAATTTTATTTTATATTGTGCATTGTTTGAATGCTAAATAAATATTATCATAGTTTTGTAACAGATTTATTCTTTTAATAATTTAATAATAATAATTTATTTCGGTCTTCGGTTTCGGTCCAAAAAATCATTTCAATGCATCCCTAGTTATATGGGTTATGATGCATGAAATCTGCCACAGAACTACTTAAGGGTGTACAGGGCAGCTTTTGACCAGGAATTATTTGGGCCATTCTGACTATTATTAATGAATATTGAACATATTTTTGTGTTCAATATTCATATTTTTGAACATATTTTTGTGTATTTTGTTAGGGTATTTTATTTATCATGTATCTTGCTGCCGTTTTATATAAACAACAATCCTTTCAAGGCCACATGTTACTGATTTTCAAGAAATTACTGGGGCGTAGGAGTACAATATGCTTGCCATGATTGATAGCTGCCACATGAAGGCAGAGAGGTGAATACAGGAGTGAATACAGGAGTGTTGATTCCAAATAAGCGGAAACACAGGAGCAAGCATGATAACTGTCCACTTTGTTTCAGATTCACAAGTCATAAAAGCAAGTCAGTCATTATAGATGTAAACAGAGAAGAGAGAGTGAGAAAGGGGGGGAGATCCATGACCAGTCATGTTATGCATGATCGAGTATGGACAGCGTATTCCGGGTCAGGCTGGGAAAGAGGAAATAAGTACCAGGGGAACATGATTAATCAAGCATGAGAAAACACAACAAAACCAGTGGCAGGGGAGGTGAAAGGTTTCGGTTCTGAATTCTGGTGACTGGGACGTCTGGGGGTAATGTGGTTTGTTGTTTTAATAATTTGGCGTGAGTAAGTGGTGAGTGCATGGCAGTGCATGTGGTTTTTGGCTAGTAAGCCATTGGGCTGGGAGCAGTACAGTCCTGGGTTCTTACCTAATGTATACTTGCGTAATGTATACGCAAGTGCGTGCGTATAATTGTGAGAAAGACCGATGTCAGAGCATGCGATGATCAGAAGCACAATCAGTAGTAACAGGCTGAAAGTGAACTGAAGGACACTTCAGTTCTACAAGGAAGGAAGACAAGGAAGAACACTCAGTAAGGTTTTAATGAAAACTGAAGGCCTGATTAGTTAGCTGTGTGAATTAATTCATGACCAACACGCCCCTCAGGGCTGGTTCTTAATCAGTCAGAATTAGCGTAGCATTTTGTCCGGCTGCAGGGCATATTCTGAAACGTCCCTTTTTGAAGTGCAGCCTGCGTTGATGAGCTAATCCTGGACTCTTCATTGGTTTTCAAACCGGGCAGCTAATGGACCTCTCTTCTAAACATAGGCATTTTGTTCTTTCTCTATTCTTTTTTTATTTTTACTCTCTCTTTCTACCTGCATCCCCTCCTTTCCTTGCTCTTGCTCTGACCCTATCCAGGAATGCCCTTGAGAATGTTTACACTCTTCTTCAGCCCCCCAGGCTGCCTGGCAGCAGCAGCTGCCCAGGTGAGGTGGTCGATGGGACGGTGGAGGAGAAGAGGATGGAGGAGCCCAGAGCAGGGGTGATGGAGATTCGCTCCGTTCAGGGCATGCCACTCACCACCTTCAGGGGGAACAAGCATCCCTTCTACACTGGCAGAATGGTACAGTCCGAGTCCAGAGCTTGCCTGGGATTACTGTAGCAGCACTGATTCAAACTGACTTGTTTTTGAAGCCAAGGTCAGGCATTTCAGAGCAACAAAGTCAAAGCCTCACCAGTGAATTTACCAAAATGCTGAAGAACCTCGTTGCAGGGCATGTTCTGAATATTCATGTATATGAAGGGAATATAATTATTTCATGAAACAATGTTAATGAGTGTACATGTATAGTTTCAATACTTACAGTGATTACGCTATGATTCTTCTAAACCCTTTTAAATAAGTTAAATGTATGTAGTGTCAGTGAAAAGTTTGGACATGCCTGTTTGAAAATATATTACTCATATGTTTTGGATTGGGGTGAGGTGTTCAATATCGATTTAGTCAGATTTAATTCCATCCGATACATGTGTCACACAATCTGAAGTGTCACCACATCTTTTCTAACAGTCACTAAGGCTGCATGGAGAATCTCAGCACACTTGCAGGACACATACCTTTTAATATTTCTCCATCAACTTTTTCTTAGCCAGCAACATCTCAGCCTCCTAGTATCCTAGGGAGCTGTTCATGAGGCTGCTCAAGAGAACACAAAGCGAATGAGAAACTTCATCAGGGCACAGGGAATCTACCTTAAAATGAAAATACAAAACAGAACCTTGATTTGTTGAACAGTTTTCTAATTATTGCATAATTCCATACGTTTTATTTCATAGTTTTGATTAGAATTGGCATATCGGTATTAATGGCTATTGGTTGAGGGGCAATTTCAAAATGTTTATTTGGATATTGGAAGGAAAAAAGAATCCAGTTTAATCCAGGCTACAATTCTAGCGTGTAATCTAGGACACTTATGTTGGGTGAAGTCATGTTGGTATATTCTTCAGTATGATAGCCTTCTTTTAGATCAACTTGAAATTAAGTGCTTCAATTAAAAGTAATAGTAGCTTGTTTAGTAGCTCATTTTAAAGCTTAGTCAAACGTTTAATTCATACAGCACTTGTCTTAAACCAAAGGATGTGTTGCTACAGTAGCTAAATACACAACCAACAATAAACAAAACAACCCATGTTGACACAGCTGACAGGGAAGACACTCCCAAAAGCAACAGTACAGAGTCACTGAACGGGCCTGGAAAGAGTCCGTAAACACAGGGGTTTCCTGTAAACCTGGGAAACCCAATGCAGAGTCGCCGGGAGAGACACTCAGACACTCTTATTTGTAAGGTAGAGTCACACAGGTGGCTGGCCAGGAATGCTTATAGTCAATATTTCACAAGTGAGCAGCTCTTTGTTAGGGGCAGCTGGTGGCCTCGTGGTTAGGGAGTTGGCCCTGCCATCAGAAGGTTGTGGGTTCTGATCGAGGTACCCTTAAGCAAGGTACCGTCCCCACACATTGCTCCTTGGGCGCTGTGTTCCTGGCTGCCTGCTGCTTCATTTGGTGAATGGATTAAATGCAGAGAAAGAACCCTGTTCCCACTGTGTGCTGTGGTGTGTTCACGTATGACAAATGGACACATTTAGACTTTAACCTGATGTTATTAACTGACCTTTGGAACTCCATCATTGTGATGTAGAGTTGCTCAGGTGGTTGATCCAGAAAATTTGATGTACTGTAACAATGAGTCACTTTAACGGCCAGCCTGTGGTGTAGAGATGCTCAGGTGGCTGGTAAGTTTTAAGTATTGTAAAAAAAAAAAAAAAATCATGCCATCTTCAGTTCTGATGTGTTGTGTATTGTTCCCAAATGTGTAAAACAATACAAATCAAGAAGACTTACCAGCAACTCTTTTTTCCATCTGCTGTAAATGTAATTACAGAAGTCGGAGATGGAGCCTGACCATGACGTGCCCTCGGGAACGGACAAGCACGCTGAGAGAGAGACGGACAGACAGACGTTACGGCCGGCGGACAGACAGATAAGCAGAGAGGCAGACAGGCAAAGGCAGACGGACAAGCAGTGTGAGAGCGAGATGGACAGACACACGATGAGACATGCGGACAGAGACCTGATCAGGCAGCCGTCAAGACAGCTGGACAAAATCTCAGAAAGAGAAGCAGAGAGGCAGACTCTGAGGAAGGTAGAGAGAGAGTTAGAGAGGCAGACGTCTCGGCCGTCTGAGAGAGAGTTAGACCGGCACGCTCTGAGACAGATAGATAGAGAGCTGGACAGGCAGACCCTGTGGAAGGCAGATAGGCATTTAGAGAGGGAGTTGGACAGACACACCCTGAGGCAGATAGACAGACAGGCTGAGGCTCTGCAGAGACAGGCCAGCAAGCAGTGGGTGGAGGCTCGCCACACAGACGGCCAGTGGGGCGAGTACAGGCAGACCAACAGGGGGCTGGAGAGGAAGTGGGCCGAGCCGAAGCAGTCGGACGCACAGTGGACGGATCTGAGGCAGGTGGACAAGCAGTGTGAGAGACAGGCGAGCAGGCAGACCCAAGGCCAGTGGTCTCCCACGGACAGGCCACTGCCGCCCTATCCCGCCGGGGACCGGACCCCATCCCCAAACACGCAGGCCGAGAGGCAGATCTGCACAGACGCAGACAGACGACTGCACTGTGATGTCATCACAGACGCACACGCCGAAAGAGATCAACCACCCTCTTCAGACACGCAGATGGACCTTCCACAGCGGGTCGAGTCATCCTGGCAGACAGAAGAGAGGTGTCGAGGAACAGGGGCTCTGCTGGGCCGTCCTGTACCATGTCCATCCAAACCAAACCCCCCTCCACAAAGCAGCAAGCCCAGTCTGGCCAAACTCAGACAGAGACCCCTGCAGGAGAGCTCTGGTACAGCAATATCTCCTCACAAGCTTAACCCTGAACTCGAGTGTTGTTGTCTCTTTGCTATACATTACATTTTCTTCGCATTGTATCATTTAAATATAATTAATTATATAATCAGTTACGGAGTTGGTTAGGTAGTTACACTGACAGTCAATTTGCATTCCATTTTAGTGCGCTTTTTCCCATGTTGGAAAATGACAAAAATATGACAAAAATGTAAAGTTTTCTCTTTCTTATTCAAATTACTGACACATTTAGAACATAATAAAATATCTGTTTTATTACCACAATCTCAAATGTGCCATCACCTTTGGAAATTTTGAATCGACACCATCAGCAAAATTACTCGATTTATTGCAAGGAGTGACAATTAATTAATATTCAGTCATGTTTGACATATTCAATAATCAAAACATTAGAAAACCCTTTTGAATAACTGATACGATATGTGTACCACTTCTTTGAAACATCACTTCGTTCATTCAGTTCGTTCAAACACTTGCCTGTGGAATCAATCATTATTCAGTGATTTCGTACAGTGCTTATAAAAAAAAAAGCTTTATAAGAAAGCAAAATAAAGAAATAACTGTTACGGTTATTACAGTGAATGTGTTTTGAACTTTTTTTGTTATTCTTATGGAAACTCTAATAAAAATAATATTCAATTACAATATCAGAGAGTTAATATGAAGTTACAGCATGCTAGGTGTTCAGTAACAGACAGAGGACTTAATAATTCATGCTTGTTCCCTCTAGTTCGGTATATCCTTTTTTATATTTTTAGTCCATCGTCTGCTGTGCACTGTAATGAAGTGCTTAGCTAGGCTGACTGTGAGCACCTTGGACAGCCACTATGCTAATTCACACGTCTTTCGCACTACAGGATTTGTGAAGTCCCACACACACGACACATTCCACATAATGAGCCTTGGCGCAGAGTCCTAGAATGAAATTAATGTTGAATGTTTTGTACCCTCAGCACCTTAGAATACATTAAGCTCCACTTAACATTTTTAACCATGGAGAATTGAAATGTATTTATTTGCTAATGACATCAAGTTGTTAGAATGTTAGCATGTCTGTGTCACTCACTCAGTACTGTCTGTTCTTAAGGTACGGAAGATGAAACTGGAGGTGAGAGAGATGGTGGTAGATTGGACAAGAAGGACAGAGATGGAGGGATAGAGAGAGCAAGAGAATCCGAGGGACAGCCTCCTCCAATCCCAGCAAAGGTAATGTGTGTTGAACATTTTTGCTTGTAGGTGTCCCTAAATGCTTGTGCCTTCGTATGCAAAAGTTTGTGTGTTCCTTGTTAAATGTTTTGTTGACTGTCTTGGTGTTGGCGGGCCGGAGTCCAGGACAGTTTGGTAATTTGCCTTCTCACACACACCCACTCAATATAACTAATTTGCAGAGGTGAATCAGTTGTGTAAATCAACAAAGTGTTCTGTACACCTGCCCTCCAGGCCTGGACTGTGCATCCATGCTCTACAGAGAACATATTATAATACACAACTACTGTTTATTTGTTCAATTTAACTACATTGTAGGAATGCCAAAACCAGAAGGTCCTGGGTTCGATTCCTGGATCCTTTCTGTGTGGAGTTAGCACGTTGTCCATGTGTCTGTGTGGGTTTCCACTGGGAGTTTTCTTCTGTAGTCCAAAGATGTACACCAGGTGCCTTTGTGGTGCCTAAGGGTGGTAGGAATCTAGTGGGTAAAACACTTGCCTGTGAACCCGATGACCACAAAGTTGCAGGTTCTAACCCCCCCACTTTCTACCATCGTGTCCTTGAGCAAGACACTTAACCCTCAGTTGCTCCAGGGGGATTGTCCCGTAATGTTTGTAGGTCGCTCTGGATAAGTGCATCAGCCCCCTTTAACCTTCGTGCCCTTTGATGGACTGGTGACCTGTCCAGGGTTTTTCCTCACCTTCCTTCCTGTGAGCGCTGGGATGGTCTCTAGGACCCTGCTTAGGATAAGCAGCTCAGAAAATGAATGAATGAATGAAATGTGTTCCCTGTAGCGGATATGTTAACTTCATGTTAATGGCGAGGTGGCCATTAGGTTTTGAGTATATATTCATATGTTCTGACTCACAGCCAAAGACTGCCTCGTATGTGCTCTCCCCAACCGAACCAGCCAGTGAGAGGAAGATTCTGCCCCCGGCCACAAAGCCTCCATTAGGACTGGCTGAACGGTCCCATACTCAAGGTCTGTCAGTTTTCTTTGCAAATGGGTTCAGTTGCTTTATTAATGGATTATAATCTACTACAGTGTGACATTGTTTCCATATATGATAGCCATGAGAAATGTGATGGCACAATTTAGGTCACACTGTTCATTAAGTATGTGCATTTTTTCTGATATTACATATTATATAATACACAAACCCAGTAAACCTCAGGGCGTGCTGCCCAATAAGATCTTTAGCGCAGTGTCCATTTACTATAAAGCTAAATCGTATCTCTTCATGAATTCAGCACATACAGGATGGCAAGAACTTTTACACCCTAAGGGGAATTAAAGTGGAACAGCAGAGAGTTTTCTTCTTGTAGCGAGAAAAAAAATCTTAAAAACATGGAATCTTGCATCTATTTTTACAGAATTAGTAAGGTTTACAGGATTTATAATTTATATGAGTATGTGTAATATATAAACGGTCAGATCATTTTAGCTTTTGCATTTTTCAAAAAGTATATTAATAATCAACAACACCAAAGTAGTATGATTCAAAATGAATTTAAGGCCTCAGTGTCCAGGCCACAGTTGTTTTAAGGGTGGGAGTGTAGGAGAGGGAAATCCTGCCCATGGAGAGCGAGCGAGGCCAGTTATGCTCTATTGTACTCTGATGGCTTTGACATCGCTGCAATCAAACAAATGGTGATCTCACAATTAGCTTGCACTTATGGCAAGCCGTTTTAACATTTAATAGCCAGCGTGTGTTCGTCAGATTTAATAGCCAGCGTGTGTTCTTCCCAGTCAAAATAAACATTACAAATATCCAAAACGACATTCTTCCTATCTACAATGAACATTATAGATATCTCAAGCGTCATTCCTCCTAGTACAAATGATGTCACTTTCCCCATTCATGTCTATTGGGTTTTCACTTGTAGATATCCAAAATGACATTCTTCCTATCTACAATGAACATTACAGATATCTGAAATACAATTCTTACTAGGAGAAACTTTCGTTTCAGATATCTTCAATACAGTTGTTACTAGTCATAATTACATTATAGATATCTGAAGTGTCTTTAATTTTTTGATATCCGAAATGAGAATTATGACGAGTAACAACTTTATTGAAGATAACGAAATACAGCTGCACCACTCAGGAACCAAAAAGGATAGTTGGATTCTCTAAATTCTGTCATTCGCAGGGACTCTTATCCAGGGCCGGCGTCAGAGCGGATCTACGGGGCTGGCATCTAACTATGGGGGGGCACTATCGATTGTGAACTATATTCATATGAACGACACTAGAGTGTGTAGGGGGGGCAATGCCTTCGAATGCCGCCACTGCTCTTATCCCTTCAACTTTATTTCACATTATCAAAACTGAGTCGGGTTCATAGCGCCCCCCTTGCGTCAAAAACTTCTCTAAACCCTCTTATAATAATAAAAATAATAAATTTTATTTATATTGCACTTTACATTTTACAAGAAAATCGCAAAGTGCATACAGCCAAAAAAATAAAATAAATAATAATAATTAATAATAAAATAAATAAATAAAACACCACTTCACTTCCTCAGTGAGGTGCCAGTTGTCACCCATGTTATGGCTCTCTATGGTTGCCCCATGGAGACGGCCCTGAAACACGCACTTTGGTCTGGAACAGAACAGATCATCTTAGAACATTTAGTTAAGAAAAACAGTTTAATTAAGAAAAATAATTTAGTTAAGAAAAACAATTTAGTTAAGAAAAACATATGGTTTTGCAGAAATAACCATATAATCATGTCCTTTTGCCCTAATGGCTCAAGACCTGGTTGTACAACCGAACTCATTTAGTCAGTGAAATCACATTAATATGGTACTTAAAGAAAGAATCACTTAAATGAAAGAATCATCAGCTGAATATACTGATTTTCCCTTACACTTTTCTCCCAGCTTAGGCAAACATTTTTACACATGTAGGCCTATTACACATCAAATGTATTTTGTAACTAAAGAAACTCTGTCTAATTAGTAGTGTTATTTGTTTATGGATTGTGCTCAGGTGAGGAGAGTGTGAGGCCTCAAGCTCCTGTCAAACCACAGCGCAACAGGAAGGCTCTGTCATGTGACACAGGTATTCTGACTATTTGTGTACATGCAAATACACCCCCACACACTCACGCACACCTGTTTGTGACTGTTAGTCCTTATTCCAATCTGATGGTCTGTGTACGTGTGTGAATCTTCACACTCTCCATGTGTTCCTGAAGCTGCCTGTCTCTACACACACCCATCTGCTTGGGTCCTTTTTGCCCAAATGAGTGAAGACCATAAAAAAACAGAGGCTCTCTCAAAGGTTTCTCTTGACAAGAGGAACTGTTTGGCCTGCTGGGGTTGTTTTTTTGTTTTCAAATTCTTCTCTGAGCAACAAAGAGCTGAATAAGAAAGCCTATCGTACTTCTATCACACTGGCATAGCATACTTCTATCACATTGAGTAATGAAATGCTCCCTCCTCTGTCTGGACTGGCTTTAAGCACCTTGGACAGCAACCATGCGGATTCTCACCTCTTTCACGCTGCATGAATTGAAGTCCTGAAGTTCTCAGCATCTTCGACTATTTTGGCTTCAGCTATACATTTCCCTGCTTCAGGGAAACATTTGTGCCCGTTCTACTCAAGTTCGTTTCTGACTAGCTACATTTGTGTTGCTGCTGTGAAATGTTGTGATGATCCAAAGTCAGAACGGTGTACAGTAACAAAGGTAGTGCATTTAGTTCACTTAACTGAAATGTGTCCATCAAGTGTATTACATGAATACATTTTTGGTTTAGTTTACATTTTACATGCTTGTTAGGAAACACCAACTTGCAATTCTGTTATGGTAACACCCTCGTTAACTAGCATAGTAGTGATTGATGGGGGTGAGGGAGGGCTGTCCTTCCCACAAAGAGACTGTTTATGCTCCATTGTATTCATGTGACTGTAGCTGGCTGTTGCCTTGCCAGGGATTGAGCTCATGGCTTCCCAACAACAGGCCCGATGCCCCTGTTTTTAGTATATTTTAACCGCAATTGCCTGACATGATGACGTGATGGAGCTTCAGTACCTTTGGGATCCAGAACTAATCATCCAGTAGTACCTGACCTCAGTGATGCTCATTTGGCTGAATGTAATGAAATCCTCACAACAAAGGTCCAGTATCTGGTGCAAAGCCTCACTTTTTTTGTGCACATCTTT
>JBBPCX010000160.1:19040201-19051084 GCA_037974365.1 Hydrocynus forskahlii
GGGGGCTCGGATCAGTTTACTGAAAGACCCCCCCCCCCCCCATTCAGTCCAGTGATGAACCTCAATGCAATTCAGTGCTAGACCTTAATTGAGTTTAATAATGGGCCCAACTTAAATTTATCGATGAACTTTAATTCAGTGATTAACGTCAGTCCAGGTCAGTGATAGATTTCAGTTCACTTCAGTGAGGGACCTAAAACAACAATTTGTTGCTTTCATGCACTCTCCTTTATGAGGGTAGTCCAGTGGAGATAGATGACTTACACTGATAGTACACAGAGAAAATCTCTAGATAAAGTGGAAATATGTGAGTCACAGAGGAGTCAGATGTGTGGTGTGGAATGTGTCTCCTTTTCAGGTGGCTTTTAAAAAAACTTAAACCCAGAGCAGATTGGAGGGTAGGATTTCACATCTGTTGAAATATCGTCCATGCAGGTGTTCGAGAGCCTCTCAGAGTGTGTGGGTGCAACCTGCCGGGCAATTCTAAAGCGCTCGTGTCGTGTATGTCTGCATGCGTGTGTGATGTGTGTATCTGTGCGGAAATGTGAGTGCATGTTCGTGTGTGGGTGTGTGTGTGTGAGTGTGTGTGATGTCCCTTGTGCAATGTGTGTGCATGTGTACCATCAGAAAAAAGAAAAAAGCTTTGACCCACGAAAAGAGGGGGGAAAAAAGCCTTAATGCCGGTAATTACTCTTTAGCTGTTACTTAGCAACATGATTTCAAATTCTAAAGGAACGTCATGGAAAAAAAAAAGCAGAAGATTGTGGGATAAGCGTGAGTGGGTAGAGGGAGGGCTGAAAAAAGCAGCGTCTCTCTGCAAGCGTGTCCCTCTCCCGAGGTTATGAAACACACACACACACTCACGAACAGCCGCAAAGGTATCTGGTGGCGTCTTTCTGCGTGGGACGTTCAGTCCCATATCAGTCAAAGAGAGGAGATCTGAGATAATCCAGTGACTAAATGTGAAAAGTCTACAGGAAAACTGTCAGAAAAGAACATCTGGTAGACCGCTGATTATGCCACACAAAAAGTATAGGAACAGTGTGGCACTCTTTGTAAAGGAGAACAAACCTATGGAACAGTGGTTCTTACCACCCAACCCATCACATGAGAAGTGTCCGGCTAAGAAAGTGTACAAGAGAGACAAAGTACTCTCTGCACTAAACTTAGATGTACTTTCTTGTGATTGTGCTAGAGTGTCAAAAGACAGTCAAAAGTCAATCTACTACTACTACTACTTGTACTAAGAACTGCATTGTACCTTTTACTCAAGCATCTAAATGTACTCAGATATAGAGTAAATAGTTGTATTTTTACTTGGGTAGGATATTACCAAGAATACGTCCACTTTAACTGAACCTTTAGTTGGACCTTTTTCAGTGAACCTCCACATAATAAAGGTCTAGGAAGAGCCTTTAAATTGAAAATTCTTCAGTTAAATGAATTCTTCTTTAGCATTACTCAAAGAGCATTTTTAGTCAAGTAAAAAGTAAAGAGTACAGCTACAGAAGCATATTTGGTTTGGAAATGAATTCATAATTAGAAACATACTTTCAATCATGGACTAGTCAAGCAATGACTGGTGCTGTAAACGGTATCCGCCAATTCGGACTGTATGCCAATTCAGATTTTTTCCTAAAACCATACCCAGCTAAGAACCACTTAGGAACCTTTACTTTCCAGGGAGAAGTTGTTGTGTTGAAATTGCTCCAAAGTTTTCAAACCGGTGGCAGGAGCATCCATAGAAATGTTACAGTCTGGAAAATAAAGGTTCTCGTTATGTTCTTTGCTGGCATTGTTAAAAAAATGCAGAGGTTTGTAAGGCATCCTTCACACTTGCACATAATTTACAAACATGATTCCTCAAAAACGTGGATCTCCTCTGGAATCGCTTCCAAGACCCTGCTGTGAAGTCGAAACATTGGAAGCACGGGGGGTTCATTAATGGGTGTAACAAGGTTCCAGAGCCCGAATAAGTCAGTGAGTCATACTCTGCTCATACTGAGAAAGGAGGAGCTGGATGAGCTCCGATGGCAGAATGAGCACAGCACAGGACGCTGCCTATGTGGCACCTTCACTGGACAGTCAAGCGTCACGACTGCTATGCAGCGTGGGAGGATGGAGGAGCAGAAGCACTAGTCCTTGCTTCCACGGTAATTAAAATGGACTGAAATTCCTTAAAATGTAGTCCTGACATTATTTTATTATATTCATAAACATATCGTTGGCAGCACTTTATGCTACAACAGATCATTTCTGAAACTGCTCCTTATGCAAAAGTATACAGTAAAAATGTCAGTCAAGAGTAATTAATAGTCAGTTTTTCAGCCTGCAAACCCTGAGAGCACACTTCAGTCCTTTGCTCTCATATTAGTGTAATAATAATAATTAAATAATTAACTATAGCTCCTGAATAATAAGTCCTGAGACATTTAACTGAATAATGATAGCTTAACAACTTTCTGATGGTACTGTTTTAAATGAAATCTCACAAAAGGACCAAAAATGGATACAATGTGAAAGACAGTAAGAAAGAAGTCTTGCTGATTAACACTCAAAATAAAGTATTAAACTTTATTGTGTTTTATTAAATGTATCATTTGAAAAGCTGGTTACCTGTTCAAATAGGCTCTGCGTGGAGAAAGAGAGGCACAAAAGCAATGTAAAATCACTCATTCCCACACAAGCTTCTTGTACCAGAACACATTCTCAGAGGCTTTTCATTGATGCTTCAATGACTTTGCTGAAGCACATATTGGCAGAGGTTACTTGGGGATGCCCCACATTTGTTCCCCCACTTCCACACCTAATCTGGCCCATTACAAGTTGTTTTTTTTCTGTGGGAACAGTCCTGTCTTGCCATCATGCTACAGAGTGTTGCTGGTGCTTGAGATCGGTAATGTATAGTTGGAGACCGCGTACAGAGTGACGCACATGGGAGCCACACCGGACACAATGCAAATCATGTTCATGAGATCCATATGAATCAAAGCTGCCTCTCCAGGAACCACAATTTGCATGTTTTTTTTCCACATTGCTAGGATTGTAATGAATGCAGCCTGGAGCCACTGTTCCCGAACAAACAAGACCATACTCTGATCAAACATCATTAGAGCTATACAGACCAAATTCTGTCCATGAGTCCCTAAATATTCGGAGAAAGTTTCATATCCAGGTGGAATTCCATCCATTTGTTCACGAATGCTCTGTAATTCAGTTGTTGAGAGCTTTCAGAGTGGTTTCAAATGAAATGTTCACCTTGAAATGAAATGTTAACCTTAAATGGATGTCACTGGCATCGTGCAGTGTATTTCTAACCATTTTACATAATATTGTATCTTGAGTGAATTTTCAGAGGCATTAAACTCTTCAAATGTCTGGTTCCTATCGCTGTGAACAATTCTGACTCGCTAAGTTTCTCTAGAGTGGAGCATTTCACACCAAACCGCGCAGGGTTACTTTGACTTAATTATGCAGAAATTTTAAAAGTCATTGGAATTTTGAAACGACCTTTGCGATGTTCTTTGTTACTTGAATGCAGACAGTAGCTGAAGTGGGGCTCATGCTGAACTGCTGTTGAAAATATTTTTAGTTCAGAATAAAAAGTACATTTTGTCTTTTGCTTAAAGGCTAGTCCATGACCAGCAATCAACTTGTGATGAAGGTACCTACTTAAGTGGAAGGCAGGTGGCCTGATTTTTGGCACAGCTGAGTCACACGTTGCCTGAACACAGACTGACCCACTCCAAGGTTGATGGTGGTGAACAATGAATACAGATCAAACAGCATCCAGACGATACTAAGATCGTAGATTATTTTCTGGTTACTGCAGTAGGCTTCTAGAAATAGGCCTGCCGAGCAGAGCATGTGAAGGAGTCCTTGAATGAGGCTGGTGACAGTCACTCTGACCTGGTTTTGGAGTAGCTGAGACTGGAAAGCCATCCCACTGTTGGTCATCTTCTTGATGTGCTGATAGAGGTAGCGTCCCATGGCGCCAGTGGCTGTCAGCATCAAGCACAAGTTCAGCAAAGTGAGCACCATCATCAACGTGCTCACTATATCCACAATCTCAGTAATCTGGAGTTGAGCGCTGATGGAGGTATACGAGCCATTCGCGATGGTGCCGTTTACCTCAGGTGAGTTTGGAGGGGAAAAGATGTTGTACATCGTCAGCAATTCCAATATGAAGTACACTGCTAAGAAGGTCTTGGTAACGATGAGAAGAACATACACTACAACCTTGATGTTCTGTTTGAGCCACTTCAAAAGTGCATTCCTGGCAGGAACGATTTGAGTACAGTAGACGATATTGAGCCACATGCTTATGGGAATGCCAGTGCGGACGAAGTAGAACATCAACGTCTCCACAGCAAGCTTGATTTTCCAGCTCACATCTGTAAACAGCAGGCCGATGTGGAAGATCAGGCAGAGCTGGAATACGCTGGTGTAGATGACCATAAACAGCAGGAGGGTCGTCAGAGGCTGCCTGATGTTCACCTCGCCGCTTGGAGGGAACTTCAAGCAGAAAATGTAAAACATATTCACAAGGAGACCCAGCAAAGCACAGGGCAAGTTCATGCCAATAAAAACTCTAAACTCCATGGTGTGAGCCAAAAACAGAGGCTGGAGGATTTTGTTTAAGGACTCTCTCACTGCATGCACGGCTTCATGGTGCAGGATGTTAAATGAACCATTAATGTTTTACATCCAATTAGAATATGAAAGCTTTTGTAGAGAAATGTTTGCATCGCTTTAACCATCAATATCTGTATCGCAAAAAATGGTTCTTCAAACGTTCTTCAGTATTGTGTCCAACTGCTCTGAATGATCTACAGAAGCAGATGCCATTAATGGAAATGGAAATGTAAGTAGGGTAATTTGGGGTGAAGGAAGACCCCAGAGTATGATGTTCCCCTTCCCCCTTTCTCTCAATATCAGATGAAAGGGCCAGATCAACAATTTTGGGATTTATACCTTCTATTTAAATTCGAGAATAATTGTTATATTATGTCTAAGAATAGTATCAATTGAGCTATTTGGGCGAGAACAGGGAGTGATTTCAATCGCATCCACTGCAAATGAAGCAGAATCATTCCGACACGCACTGATAGAGGCTTCAAATTCACATTAATAAGCAAAAAATTGAAACTGATAAATGACAATAAAACAAGATGTTACTTGAAAGCTATGTACCAAAAAGAAAATGATGTTTCCCTCAAACAAATCGGGGGACAACACTGAGGATTTACTATGGATAAACTAATTAATCCAGACTACCATTGTTTAATAGGCAACAGGACTTTTTATCGTCTTTTACTTGTAAGAGTATATATGCGACTTCAAGCATCTTCGAAAATACAGGCGTTCGGTTCATTTGCCAGACTCTCCCTTTACAAGGCCGAGAGCTGTTAATGTAGCACAAAAGCTGCGAATGAAGTCGTCACGACTCCGAAGAGGGGGTCAAAGCAACTACGCAGGAGCTTTAAAGGCGTGAATAGACACAGCAGTGCATTTTTTATGCAAAAGTGCCTGTCTGTGATCAGTACTCCTGTGAAGGCTGCAGTGATGAAATGGTTTGATAATACGCCACACGGTCCATTCAGCATCGACTCAGCACGGCTTCATTTCATGGCCTATCTGTCTCTATTAAACACAACACTTACCACCCATATCAGTGCATTCCTTATGCAGTGCAAAAGGTCAGTGGAAGCTGCCTTTTAATGTGATCTGCAGTAAGTTTATAATTTTATCTGCCTCTGATAAAGGTCACCTGTGACCTGCTCTGCCTGTAACCATAGGAACAGACGTCTTAATGGCAGACTGTACTAGTTTATGGGGAACCTCCATGACTGCAGGTTGTTTTTTTTTTCCCTGCGTGGTGAGTCATTTTCTCTGTATCTCTTGCCCTTTGCCTAATATACACATCAAAAACTGCTTGAAAATGCCTGAGCCTGAGCTTGGAGCAGAAGGACCCTCAGAGCTTTCTCGGTCTTGAGAGAAAGCCAAATAATTCCTAAGCCTAAAAACTGGTCTTTTTTAGATTGATCATATTGTAGCATTCCTCCTGTTTAATCGTTTTATTTGGGTCCTACACCTACGTAGAAATGTTTGTTTTGAAAAAAAAGTGTTGAATGTTGAAAGAATAATAGTCCAGTGGTGTCAAATGATGTCAAAAATGTAGAAAAATGACAATGGAGATGAAAGCTACCATATGTTTCACAAGTAAATGATCTAAACACCATGTCCACAAGTAAACACATACATAAATTATGCAAATTATTTTTTCAGATGCATGTGAAAACTAACACAGGTGATATGCAAAATCCTTGTCTTTATTCACATGTGAAATTCAAGTGTTTTTTCTGTATAGGAAAAATGATTTCATTAATGAACAAAATTGACAAGTTGGTTTCTATTTCACTTTTATTTGGCTTTTATCATTGTAAGTCAAGTCTTTTCCACCATCTACACAGTACACATTGAAATGAAACAACAGTCCTCAAGGGCCGTGGTACAACATAAAACAACCCAAGACAAACACAGAGTGCCAAAAGAAATGAAAGGAACTTTTGAACACAGAATACAGTGCAGACAAAAGGACAAGAAGCAGAAACAGAACCAAGTGAATCCAGCATTGTGCCAGAGACTGTTTTCTAGCAGCGGAGTGATTAAATGTACAAAGAATGCAAAGTTGGTTAGGGAACAGCAATAATAAATCAACTGTTCTGCAATAATTGACATAACAGCAGTAAGAGAAAAAAAAACTATTAGCAGTATATAAACAAAGGGAATTGTACGATGTGAGTTTGTTTATGGGCAGGTGGCAGTACGAGTAAACGTGTGTCTGTGTGTGTGTTTAGGTGTGAGAAAGTTTGTGTCAGGAGCGGCTTTGTGTGTGGGAAGTGCATTTCTGATCTAGTTCTGGTTTAGGGGTCTGATGGTCTGGGGAAGAAACTGTTTCCTATCCTGGCAGTAAAGGCCTTTCTGCTATGGAATCTTTTGTCAGATGGCAGGATGCGATGTAGATGTCTGTGACACAGGGAAGCCAGAGACCCAGTGATCTTTGAGACTGTTCACATTATCCGCTGTAAGGTCTTGTGGTCCTAGGCAGAGCAATTACTAAACCAGGCCATAATGGAGCTGCTCATTTTCAAGGGTGAACCTTCCCCATTTAAATGGATTTCAAAAAACAAATGTATTGAAATATATAATCGTATTGAGTTGCCTATAAATTTGAATAATAAATAAATAAAATGCCTATAAATGTGAAGTGGAACATCTTAGAACATCTAGCATCTATCAGCTTCAGGAAATAAAGTTTATTAGATGCTATTATTTCCTTTTTTGGTTACTGGAGTGCTAAAGTGGGAGGTGTGAGCAAAATAGTCTGACCTACAAAACTACAGAACAAAGAGTTACGATGTTCAGTGTAAGTAAAAATGTCAAGAAATCCATTAAAAGCAGATCTGAGTAAATAGCACTGGTTACTCTATACAATGGCCTTTCATGGTATTATTGTCACCAAAGCAGAGGCTATATTAGCACTTTTACCCTAACCTCCCTGATGGATGGAGGCCCAAAGGTGTATATGTATGAGTTATCTAGCGGTGGATGACTCATGCATTTTCCATCTCGCCTATTTGACAGACTCTGGCCTGCCTCCATAATTACAATTATTATCCAGTCACCTAAATGCCATGATTACACCTTCCAGCTATCCAATCCCTTCCCCTGTCTGTCTGTGTGTATACAGGCCATTCCGGAAGACAGCGTAAGACGGAAGACTCCCAGCTGATTTTCAAAAGTTTCAATGAGGAACTTTATTCCTGTGTGTTTCTTTACTCTGTGCAGGATGATAGGCTAATGGAAAGCAGTGTACAACAAAATGCAATAGTGATATCAGCATGGCTCTAACCCTGACTGTGTCAGGCTTTTCAAGCAAACATACGAACAAGGCTTCACAACTCATCCAGTGATGCCGACCAGTAGAGAATGGACCAAACTAGCGGCAGCACAATAGCACGCAAGAACGAAGCAGAAATCGCTAGCTGTCAACATATTAATAATTCAATTAGGCTTCATGAATAACACTGTGAGCGACCCAGCAGGGCTAAAACAGGTGAAGATAGAGGACAAACCCTACAGACCATGGTTGTTAAGTGGAATGTTTCATCAGCAAATAGTATGAAATAAACAAGCTGGACTGTTTCTGTACTGTATGATTACATACACTTTAAAGAGCCAATATCAATACCAGTATCAGTTATTTTTCCTTGCTTTTTTTTAGATAAAATTATTTATAGTACTGTTAAACTTTCAAAATGCACCATTTACTCTCCCCTTCATACAGTCCACTTATAAAAACTAAACTACAAACATAGCCCATTTTGAATTTGTCATTTTTGTGAAGTCACAAAACCCAAGGCATTTACATATTTACAGCATAAGCTGTTTAGTCCCATCTATTTATCCTGAAGTTATGAGTGTTTCCCTGGCTGCTTTTTGAATGAGGCAAACAGGTCAGCTAATCAGAACAGAGGTATTTTACATATATCAGTATTAAAATCACAATAAATAGCTTGCTATATTTACTAATTATTGAGCTCTTTCACTTATGGCTAACATTCACTCCCCCATTCAAACTCCTGGGATATGAAGCATTATGTGTCCAGCATGCAGTGTTGTGGTACACTGTACAGTTCTGGAAGCTTTCAAGGTGTCCAGGCATTGGTACAGTCACTAAGCTACGAATGCTCAGTTGGGTTTGACAAATTGCTACAGCGCCCCCCTGAGGTGGACCAGTGCCTCAGCTTTAGTTAATACTGAAGCTTGTCAGTGTGATGGTAAAGCAGGCTAAAATAAAAACACAGGAACAATGACCATTTTCTGAATTTACCCACCCCCAAGAAATCTCCCGAACATCATGTTTTTGAATACTCCCTCCATTTTGTTTCTGACCTTTAAGTAGTTCAAAAGGTTAACTGGGGGGTTCCAGACCTTCCAGCACTCCTTTTAATAGCTGACTTAAACCTATGTTTCGTTATTAATAGGGCCAGCACTCCAGACACAGATTAAGCCTACAGTTGGCCTTTTCCTGCAGTAATTATTTCTGCTTTTAACCCCTTGACCCCCCTCCAACCGAAGTCTGTAAACTTTAGATTGCTCTACTCCCATTTTTCCACAGTTCATTTCCGTTTTTGATGTATGGCACCTAAATGCATGACATGTAGAAATGTGGAACAGTTCTTGAACAGTATAACAGCTGATGTAACAGAGAGAGGGAGGGAGAGAGAGAGAAAGGCGGAGGGAGAAGGATAGTGGGGGTGTCTGTGTGGGAGAGAATTAACAGATTTAGTGTCATCTTTCAGACTGGAGGCAAGCCAAAGTATCGACCACTTTAATCCGCTCATCCCTCCCCACTTCCCTCCTCCTCCTCCCTCTCTTTTTTCTGCCTCCATTTTTCCACCAGTCCGTCTGTGCCACCTTTGGCGTTTTTTTTTTTATCTTCACGGGAGACTGTGTTTGGGGTCTGACCAAATTAAAGCTGCCTAATTCCTGTGTTGATGTGTTTTTTAGGAGGAGCTGAACAGGGTCACAAGGTCAAAGACACACACTGTTTCCAGGAAAAGGTGATGACAAGCAAAGGCTCTCAGAAAGACAAAATGTAGAAAATGAGCCTAAAGACATAAACAATAATGGACAAATAGACATATATGTATTATTAAAAAACAAATTGCACTAAATGTTGTTTTTTAAGCGGTTAAACTAAAGGCCCATTTTGGTTGACCCCTTAAAGCGAAATGTTTTATTTTAAGTCATTTTGGACCATTTTTATTTGTCCAATTGTCATTAAAATGTTGGCACATTGTAAATGGAAGATGATTATTTAGAAATTAATTGAAAAAATGAAAAAGGCCAAAAATGGGGAAACAAGGTTTTCTTCTGATGATGTGAACCAACAGCTAATACTCATATCAAACATGCGGCTGTGATCTTTCTCTGAGATGCTGCCATGCCTATCGCTGTAGTCATTTCCAATCTGTGTTGAAGGGCCTCTGATGGTCCTAGTGATTGAATTGCATGCGTGATTGGATTTAATTTGGAAAACTGATTAAGAATATTTTCCTATTTTCCCCTGGACCTTTCATAATCATTTTAGCATGAAGCAAACATGCATAGCATGTACTTCGATTAGCATGTTTACAGAACAAATCCATAGTGGTGACCATAGTGGTCCCTCTGGTTCCGCTTCAGAGATTGAAGTCATCTACCTATTTTGCTTACATGAATGCCACAGAAAAAAATGAATGGAAAAAAAAGACTTTTTTCTAGCCAAAGTGCTGCAAATGTTAGCTACATAGACAGTTTGTGAGGTAACTTACTTCCATAATTTTTCATGGACACTGTCATTGTACTACCAGGAATGAATCTGCAACGGTAAACCATTTAGGCAAGTGTTTCATATTTAGGGGGAGATAATAGGCATGGGGACCTTTATAGACCTCACACTACCCCATGCAACTACACAATGAAGTCATCCTCTATCAAAATAAGGTGCATTTCTCTGCATTTAGCCCATTCACCCAAGTGAAGTAGCAGGCAGCCAGGAAAGGCAGCACGCGGGGAGCAGTGTGTGGGGACGGTACCTTACTCAAGGGTACCTCAGTGGTGCCACTGGCACTCCCTAACCACTAGACCACCAGCTGCCCTAGTAGTCTCTGGCAGGGACCAATACATCCCCTATGTATGAACAAGTGGAGGAGGTCTACCATGCACAGAGCCTATACAGGGTGGGCCATTTATATTGATACACCTTAATAAAATGGGAATGGTTGGTGATATTAACTTCCTGTTTGTGGCACATTAGTATATGGGAGGGGGAA
>JBBPCX010000160.1:19051184-19072727 GCA_037974365.1 Hydrocynus forskahlii
CCACAAACAGGAAGTTAATATCACCAACCATTCCCATTTTATTAAGGTGTATCCATATAAATGGCCCACCCTGTAGACTGTGTTTAGACTTGTGCGTCAGTTTCATATAACACATTTGATTTGCTACTTAACCGGGTGCTTAATACCCTCAGTGTCATGGGTCTTGTGACTGACATCATCCAAATCGGTGATGTCATTTTCACAACAATATGTACTAATTCGAGATTATGATTTCACAAAAACATGTTTTAGGCTAATGACTCTATTTTAAACTTTTCCTTTTCAAACAATTGTTTGCCAATTATGTCAATTAGCCCCACAGTAAGGACACTATAAAACAGTTTAGCATATTCCAGGGGTAGTTGCAGCACCCCTGAGTGGCCCCTTGGCATTAGCATGTGAGCTACATACAATTTAAATGGATTTTGCCATTTTTCACCTCAATTCAGTCTGTTCATAAGATCACTTTAGCCACTAAGGCCTTTAAGTGCGTCAATCAGTTTTCAGTTGTAAATCGAACTCACCCTCTTTGAGGTGCTATTAGAGGGATTTTGGCGAGGTTGGTGTAATTATGTTTTTTTGGGGTGGGAGGGGGCATTGTCGGTATAAGTAGTGTCCAGCCTCTGTCTACATTACAGACAGTTTATTAAAGCACTAGGATCTGTTAATCTGACACCAGATTATAGCATTAGAATCAGCCACTTAATCCAATGACTAGCCTCATAATCCCACCCAAAACAAGACCCCTGCACATGTCTAATACACATACACACACAGATTTCACGACACACATACAAAGAGCTTGACGGTTTGAAGACTGTGGTAAACAAAGTTGAAGTGTTTCCATGTGTGTGTGTGTGTGTGGGGGGGGTAAACAATCATTCCAAATGGACACTGTAAGAGGTAACTTGGCACTGTCAGTGAAGACGTTGTGCATTATGAAAGGGCGAAGCGGACACATGGGGCCACTACAGTCCATTGCGTTGAATATTAATATTTGCTTAAACCTATAACTCCTGCATTTCTGCCATTTCTGTTGCGTAGAAAGTAAAAGCAGCTTCATGCAGCCTGGTATGACCCTCTCTCACTGACCATCTCTCTCTGACTCTCTCTCTCAGTGACCCAAGCCAACCTCTCCTCCTGTGTCCAAATCCCGTCCCCAGTTGACGTACACTGTCCCTAGTCTGAAGGCACTCTGTATTGTGGCAGTTGGGGTGACCGTGAGGTCAGGACGAGGATAAGGGGCCTCAGGTATTTGGGGGGACTGGAGGCAAGTTAGTGCAGTGGGGGTGACCACATTGTGTCCATATTGCTTCAGTAATGCAGTCAAACTTACAGACTGTTGATAGTCTGTTAGTCTGATTGCTGAAATCTAGCTGAAACAGTGCGAGCACTCAGAAGGAGACCTGTGTTTCGAATGCAATGGGACACCCAATCTGTCAAAATGACTCAAGAAGCACACAAAAGCTACAAAAGTGCTTTTGTGATTTTCAATGGAAGGAATGAAAGCCCCAACCTCTTGAGTGGAATCATCTCTGCCACGCTACACACACTGAGTCACCCTCCGTCTAAAGAAGATTAAAAATATCCAACCAAGATTATTCCGTATTTTCATATAATCAATACGTATTACATAATGAGTTTTTAGCGTGTTTTATTAGGGTTCATTTATTTTATGTTTATTTCTTTGTTCTTTCTGCCCATTTTTTTGGCCACACTATACACACTTTTGCACCATCCGTCGTAACAAGACGACCAAAGCATGTCATGTAAGAGCTGTGTATGTTTTGCCATTCAAATCCCATATCCAAAAGCTTATTCAATGCTTTGATAAGTGTATTGTATACTTTTCACTGGAATTCTTGTTTAATTTATTTATAAATGTATTCTATCTACTTATTTGCACATTTGTTTAGCTCATTTACTGATTGTGGAATTTATTCGTTTAGTTCGTTTTATGTCCCACTAATCAATATCTAGCTTGACTATTTCAACAATATCCAACAGAGAGTATTTATTTTTGCATGTATGTATTTATGTATGTATGTATGTATTTAACTTGTTTATTTAATCAGATATTTTTCATTCTTTACCTTTTTGCTTAATTCTTTGCTTATTTGTTTTGCAATTTTGAGGGCTTAGAGAACTTCAAGGAGAAACTGTAGTTCAAGCACTACATTTGTGAAACAGTGTGAAACGCAGGTACGAGTGACATGTCATTACGTTGAGCGACACTTTAATTTCAGCTATAATGACACCTCTTTGTAGCGGATATGGAGAAACAGCAGCACTCTCCGCACAAGGCCAGTTTAAAGCGATAATGTCGCATATGAGCTCCGTGGCTGTAATTGCCTGAGGTACCGCAGGAGGATATGAATAAGGGAAATTTGAATATTATTTTTCTTTTAACTGCTCTACAAAGAAAGTCATTATGGTTTAATAGGAGGGAGTACTTTGTTTTATTAGTAAGACATATATGAGCATGGTATCTCCTGTTTTGGTGATAAGAACATGTTAATCACATGTTACAAGATTCTGTCTCAATAACGGAAAAGAAAGTGATAAATCAGGCTCCTTTTAGTCACATTCTGAAGTGCTATTCAGTGTTTTTACCTCTCTGGCCTTTTTTGTCTCTAGTGTGAGCGTGTTAAGCTTTTCCTCCAGAAAACACACACCGCAGAAAAGACGCCATGGGACGAGAACAAGATACAAGACCATACTGACAGATATGACCCGGGGATAGCATGTTAATACTAAACAGCTTCAATGAATGAAGTAATTTCATGTTTTAATTAGTAGATCAATTGAATAAATTCAATTTGCTTGTGTAGTGCACATCTGCGTGTGAGTCCATAGATCTGTGTGTGTGTGTGTGTGTGTGTGTGTGTATGTTGCAAGAGATTACACTTCTGTCTTTATTATTGCATTTATACTTATGCCCTAAATCAGATTTAGTCAAAATATATTAACACACTGATTCCTCAGTGAGACGTTATTAGAAGCCTCAGATTAGCACGCTGAGCCCTGGAGGGTCATTAAAAAGTGCTCGTTCGGCACTTGCCTGCTTTGCGCAGCAGTAAAAATCCAGAATTACATGCTCTTTGTCTATGTCTGTGTGACTGTGAAAAAGGGGGTGGGGGGTGGACTCGTCAAGGCAGTCTGGTGCCAGACACAAGAACAGCAAAACAGCTACAACAAAAACACCCTACAAAAAAAAACCAAAACCAAAAAACCACCACCATTAAATGGTGTGGACCTGTAAGAATAGGGCCGATCTTACCCTATTAGGTCACTGGGGATAATTTATGTCCTTAGTAGCTTTTTTTCTATTCCATCTTACAGCACTAGTCAATAGTTTGGGCAAACTGAACTAAATTTTTACTGCTGGTCAAAAGTCACTTATTAACAATTGCTGTTATTTTCTTTTGTTAATAACATACAGTGTACTGAACGCTAGACATTTAAAACGTTAAGGGGTTTCAGCACTAACTGATATCAGCACTAACATTAAAAGCACTTGCCCAAGATCGTGTAGGTTCCGCTCATGACACTAAAACAGCTCTCAAGGTGTGCTGGTATCTGGCACCATGACGTTAGCACCAGACACTTTAAGTCCCGTTAGTTGTGAGGTGGGGCCTCCATTGATTAGACTGACTTGTCCAGCACATCCCACAGAACCAATCGGATTGAGATCTGGAGACTCTGGAGGCCAAGTCAACACCTTAAACTCTTTGCCATGTTCCTCAAACCATGCCTGCAACAGTGTTTGCAGCGTACCAGGGACGCTGTGATTTGATACTGTTGCCATGAAGGGGTGTGCTTGGTCTACAACATTTAGGCAGGTGGTACATGTCAGAGTAACATCCACCAGAACCCATAGAGCCTCCTGGTGCCAGCTCTTCCCCAGGTAAGCAATGCACACATCCAGCCGTCCACATGATGAAAAGGAAAACATCATCAGACCAGGCTGTCTTCTTCCACTGGTCCATGGTCCTGTTCTGATGATCATCTGTAAGTGCTTTGGGCGGTGGACAGGGGTCAGCACGGTCACTCTGACCACTCTGCAGGTACGCAGCCGCAGCTGCCTCTGATGCACGGTGTTCTGTCCCCTCTCTGGCATAGCAAACAGAACCTTTTTCAGCAATTGCCTCTCTTTGGACCACTTTTGTTAGGTACCGACCACTGCATATCAGGAACACCCCAGAAGACCTGCCGTTCATCTAGCCAACACAATTTGGCCTTTGTCGAAGTTTCTGAGTTCCTCACATTCGCTCATTTTTCCTGCTGCCAACACATCAACTTCAAAAACTGTCCCACACCTTGACAGGTCCCATTGTAAGAAGATCATCAACGTTATTCACTTCACCTGTCAGTGCTTTTCATGTTGTAATCATAAGCTCTGCGATTCTGAATGTTCATTTGATCATATTCTGTCTTGATAACATAGAGCTTTCTCAGCCATCATGAAAATCATCTACAGCCCTGTTCATCATTTAGGACACTCTTTTTTTTTTTGTGCGATGATGTAGAATAAAAAATGAATTACAATAGACCATAATAGAGTGTCATACTAGATTCATTATAGTCCATAACTGTGATCCATAGTAGAATCATAGTAGACCATAATAGAGTACCCTGACAAAATCACAATGTGTTATAATAAAGTACCATAATACAATTATAACAGGTCATAATAGAGTACTATAATACAATCATAATAGAGCACCAATACAATCAAAACAGGCTGTAAGAAAGTATCATAATACAGTCATAATAGATGTCTATAATAATATGTTAATGTTTATAATAGATGTTAATAATGCAGCATAATATTGTATATTCATTTTAGACCACTATAGAGTACCATAAATAAATTCCTATGGTCCACATGTGTATCATAAATGTGTTTTAAGGTGCACTACATTCACTTTCCCAAGGGAAAAGTCCATATTTTGACCTTTTAGAAACCTAACGTTTTAAAATAGAAAACTAAATGATAGAGCCTGGAGTCAAGACAGGGTGCATGGAGTTAATATAGCTTGATAGAGCGCTGTCGTCTAATAACACAAGGCATGATCTTTTTTGGTACTGCTCCAGTGACAATGTAGGACATTTATTTATAAAGCAATAATTGCGTAAAAAGTCATCGACATGTTCACTCTAGTCTACAATCGAGGCCATTCATTGGTCAGGTAATAGTGCTCACTGAATTCACCTCTACCTGGAAAAGTACTGAAAATACAGGAAAGATTGTACGGAAACGTGCGTAATGTTAATGTGCTCTTATTTCTTTAAGCACTGTTGGAGCTCATTCTCTTTATGCACGCTGCACTGATGTTGTGTTTGTTCATGATTAATGTCCTGCAGGTACTGTTATTGCACTGGTTTGTCTTTCATGTGGTCCGGACAAAATGCACACACGCACACAAACACACACACACACACACACACACACACACACACACACACACACTCACACATACATACACGGGCACACACACAGACTCACACACCCCCTAATACACGTGCGCGCACACACACACACACACAAACACGCATAAACTCTGCTGAGAAACCACTAGGTGGCAGAAGATGGACAATTGGCAGCCCTATTGGTCATCCACTATAAAAGCATAACTATTGTCTCATCATATGTCGTCCCACATATGAATATTTCATTACCATTGCCAGTGCTGTAGATGCATCTATTTCTGTGTGCTTTCACACTGTTGTCACGGCAACCCTCATGAAAGCCTGGCAGTGGTCAGGTTCTCTGTGTGGAGTGATGGAATGAGTGTGTGTGTGTGATCTGGAGCACACACACACACACACACACACACACACACACACACACACATACGCATCATCCCATCATGTCTTTTTCTACATCTTCATAGATTCATTTTCATACTTTCTGATTGCTTTATGCTTTCCTACATTTACACGTTATGTTTGGCCTCCAGCTGGTGCTGACCCACTTCTGACATTATCAGTTTGATACATGGCAACATGTTTCAGAAGCGTTGTAATAGAGAGAAACTTAAAAGCCTTTTTTAGTGCCTAGAAAGCTACAGGAATTTAAATTTGTGGCACATCTTTCAAATACGTTTTGGCAAAGAGGAACCCCTTTAATTTGAATGCAGCCATGATCCTTGTAGAATTCATTCTGTACCAGGCATGTTCACTATGGCTACAGCTGTTTTAAACGTCTTGATTACTGCCCTAACTGTGGATATAGCATTTTTAGTCTAGCTATTTTTTAATAGCCATTTACTTATGAATGTTAACATGTTTTTTTTCTCTGTTCTTAAACTAATTCTCAAATCTTCTCCATGTTGCTGAATGATTGAGGCAATTTAGTTGTATTAGTAGTCATCTCCTATTTTGTTATACATACATACATACATACATATATATATACATATATATATATTTTTGTTTGTTTGTTTGTTTGTTTGTTTGTTTTTTGTTTTGTTTTTTTGGGGGGAGGGCAGCCTAGTGTTTAGCTTTCGCCCTGTGATCAGGAAGCTTTGGGTTCGATTCCCAAGACTGCTGAGCACCTCTGAGGTCCAAATGAGCAAGGTACCGTCTCCACACACTGCTCCCCGGGTGCTATGTTCCTGGCTGCACACTTCTTCACTTGGTGAATGGGTTTAAATACAGAGGAAGAATTTCATGCTGTTTACACTGTGTGCTGTGGTGTGTTCACGTATGACAGAATGGTCACTTTCATCTATGTATATAACAAAGCATGATGGTTGAGGTGTTACATGTGTAAAGTACAAGTGCAAGATGTCACATCTCTCCACAACTATTTTAAGAGTTTACATGTAAAATTCCAAAGTTTGGAGAAAATGCTAGGCTTACAGAGATACACAAAAGTGGAACAGCGATTAACTGGAACAGAGAAATGAGAGAGGAAGGGGGGAAGGGGGGAAGGGGGTATATGAACATAACAGAACAATTGAACTAACTGGTGGCTTTAGCACTGATAAAAGAAGGGGGGCATGACAGAAGAGAGAGAGAGAGAGAGAGAGAGAGAGAGAGAGAGGGAGAGAGGGAGGGAGGGAGGCAGAGAGAGAGAACTGGGGGTAGAGAGGGATTTACATCAGAGAGGAGGGGGCAATGACACAGCCCGTTACAAAGTGGCACACGCACGCTCAGATGCTCACAGTCTGACACAAGCTCAGTCCTACTCACCCTCTCACACACACACTCACACACACACACACACACACACACACACACACACACACACACACACACCAGCACACACATGCACACATTCACACACTCATAGACTTATGGAGCAGGCATCAGTCAGTTCAGCCAGTAATGAGGAATGAAACAGATCAGAGGGATCCCCACTAGCCACGCTTTGTATGAGCCACGGTAAGAGAACAGTCAAACTTTTCATTGTCTCTTTAACCTTTTGAACCCTAGGCTTATTATTCACTCATTAGACTTAAGCCTTATTATTCTCTAACGATATTGATTATTTGGTAACACTAGTGTGTTACCACGAGAACGTGAGGGCCTACATTCAGGCCCTTAGGGTTTAAAGGAATGCTCCATCGATTCTCAGCCTAATCACTGTGGTAGCATATTGTTTCTGTCCAAACAAGACCCTGTTCCTCTAAAATAATAACTACCAATCCATGAAACTGGATTTTTAAGTAATGAAGGAACTTTGGAGCATTTCTATTGGTTCATTCATACTGAAATGTTTACGCGATTTAAGGAAGTTTGTGTTTTGAAATTACTTTAAACCAAAAACAACAAAAATGACTACAATGTGTCCAAATATAAAGAAACGTTTTTCTGTACTGATTGTTTTCTCGGTACTGAGTTGTTGGCTTAAAACACCCTGGTCATCCACCTGTCGGCGTCCATAAGTGTGTTTCGCATCAAACACTTGCAGTTATTTTACTAACTACATATCAAAATTATTGTCTACACATAAGACAGATAGATGTTAGTGAAAAATTCTAGAGCGTTCCTCTTTTCTGGAACCATCTCTTTCAACATCTTTTCTGTAATTTTAGCCTTATATCTGCTCTCTCTTCCATTCTCTCTTTCCACCCCTTGAGGCCAGCTTGCATTTGGGCCTTTTCCGTAGGCCTGTAAAGCCCTGTCCACTGACATGCTTCATTTTTAAGCAATAGGAGGTTATTAGTTTACTGAGCAGCGACCTGGAATGATGCCTTCAATGTTGGCCATGAGGGCGTATTTAGATCTGTTTGATGACTTTACAACCCATGAAAAGCACCGTGTGCTGAGAAGGATTTCACAAGAGGCCAGAATAATTTTCATAGCTTGTTCGACGAATAGTTTTCACCTAAGGCTGTGTCCAGTGATGGAGTTTGCAGCGATGGTTAATGAGGATTTGCGCACGAGGATCTGAAACAATAGCTTTCAGCTTGGGACCATAAAACCGTTATGTGTAATTTCTTTATTGAGGTCAGTTCAGATGGTTATAGTTTACATTTCTCATTGTTTCATTATCGTAATAGCTAAAGCTCAAGTAAGCAATAAAGCCCTGGTACGTTATATTAAAGCATCTTTTATGCAGTTTTGCCTACCAGAATTACATGTCTGTTCCAATGAAAGAATAAAAACTATGAGCCATTCACAGTGCTTTCGGGGTGGCTAGTGAATTCTACCATTTCTAAGAGTAATGGTTCAAGCCTGATCCTCGCATGTTAAATTATCATGTCCATATGTAGCTATTTGCTGCTGATGTATGGGATTTTTCCCACATTTGTCTCAGAGCAAGTGGTGTCTGGATTAAGATTATGGCAGGTACCTGGATTGGATTTAAACCTTTCCTCCCAGTAATCTGAATCAGATTTGTCGGCCCACTTTATTCCCTCTGACATGGATAGGAATAGTAACTGATATTCTAATTGGCTTATAGTTACACACAGTCATGTTCAGCTTTATGTAAAATATATCAGTTGGCTCCTGCATCATTCCATGCTAATAACATGCCTTCATACTGTTATTGCATATCTGTTTACTGTTATTCCACTGTGGTAAAATAAGCTGCAAAACACGAGCAGATATTATAACATTACCCACAAGACAGCTGAAGTGCTTCAACTGTGCACCTCAGTGTTTCAAACATCATTCTGACGGATTTTCAGTTACTATCTACTTGAAAAATAATTGACACTGGACATTTACACGCGCCCGTATATGACTCCCACTTCTCCCACAACCTCGGGTGTAAACAGTGATTCATCCGAGGCAAGGATTACTTAACACACATGGATGCACTGAGCAAATGGCCCTCAGGGATTCACAGCAGAAAAAGTTTGCCTGTGCATTTCTGACCCACAGCCTCATATTCCAACATGCTATTATTGCAAGTGGACTCAAGAATTCCATTTTGAGCACTTTTAATCCAATATTATATAATCTAGCATTAGAATAATTAGTATGTTTCAAATTACTTTACTCTTGAGCGCCTAGGTCCATTACTCCTCACAGTCCTCCTGTACATAAATGATAGGTTGAAATGAATAGCGCACCTGGTGCATTATATCTGTAGAGGATGGGCTGTCTCGTGCTGGTTTTGACCTCTCGACCCTGGGCTCAGTGATGTTATCTTCTCTTCGGTTCCTGCTAGGCCAATCCCATTCGTATTCCTGCAAAAACATTCGAGGGACATTACAACAGCTTTCAGAGAAAACAACTAGAGGCTGAGACAACAGCTAGAGGCTGCTGCACTTTGCCCAAAGAGAAAGTTCAGTTAGAGGAAGTGACTCAGTTTAAAGTCCCCATCAGGATTTGCCAAAATACCACCACAGATGTACCAGATCTTTGCTCTGTTTACTAATGTACATTAATAGTATTTGGAGCTGGTGCTGGTATTAGAAAGACTTACATTTAGTATCAAGGTTTTGAGAACTTGTGTCTGGAGATCCCATTGTAATTCAGCTTTAAAAAATAAAAGTCTAGCTTCACAAAATTGTACCAGTGTTGCACAAAACTACTAGCATAGATTGACTAGATGCAAGTCACAGAGGGTTTATTCCTCTTGAAACGCACATGTTTCTGAATATTCTAAAGCATTATTCTTTTCCTCACAGAGCCTTATATTTTGCATATGTCTCTATATATCTGGCAGGACCAGGAGGTAACGCAAAAAGTCCTCCATACAAAGAAGCATTGGAGCTTCAGTCAAGGACCCATCATTGATCCTGTCCTGTCAGAGCACTGGGGTGGCAAACTGTTGAGTTTGTCTCCTTGCGGAGAGTGAAGCCCATCTGTGTGCTTGGCGCATCGAGGGAGTAGCAGATCTCAAGGGTCCTCCTCTCCTGCACCTCAGGAACACACTGATCTGTTCTCCACTGCGGCTATGTCGTCCCCCTCCCTCCCTCTCCCCTCACTGCCCCCCAGCCCCCTAGCCATGGAGTACCTCAATGACTTTGACCTGCTCAAGTTCGAGGTGAAGCCTGACACTCCCCCGCCTCCTCAGCCTCCATGTTCCTACCCTAAAGTAGGCCTCCAGCAGCAGCGGGAGGACTCTGGCTCCCCGTATGTGGTGCGCCCCCCTCCGGACTCCAGCCTCAGCTCCAGCCCCTACACATCCCTGCCACCCTCCCCAACCCTCAGCGATGCCCATCCACCTCCTTCAGCTTCGTCCTCCTCCTCTTCGTCTCTCTCCTTCCCTCTCTCCATCCCTGCGGGCTACGTCTCTGGACTCAGCCAGGCCTCTCAGGGCAATTCAGATGGCAGCCCCAACCCAGGTGCTCCGCCACAGTGCCCAAATCCTGCCTCTTTAGAAGACCTCATCTGGTTGGCCGCACTCCAGCAGCAGTTTGGAGGAGAGGCAGGAGGTGCTGCTTCTCTCTTGGGGGCCCTTGGGGGCGCGCCAGAGCGAGGGGACAGGGAGAGGGGTGCCATTGGGGGGTTCCTTGGATGTGAAGATGCTGTAGAGGCACTCCTCAATTCAGCTGCTGCTGCTGTAAGTTCACAGGTACCATCTGTGTGTTAACATGTTAACACCCAGCACTTACCCAGTACGGTTTATTAACTTGCCAGCTAATTAACAAGCCTTTTCTGAGTTCAAGTGGGTGTTTCAGAATAGAGAAAAACACAGAAAAAAATCAGAAATAAACATGCGCTGGGCAAGGGTTTTCAAGGTTTGGGAACCACTACATTAGTGAGCATGGGTGGACCTGCGTAGGCTGTCAGGTCTTTTTACATCTATTCGAGAAGAGTGTTATCAAGTGTTTCTAAGAATGAGAATGAGACAACCATCATCATCATCATCATCTTCATCATCATCATCATCATCATCATCATCTTCAGTTTAGAACTGTGGTTCCCAAATCAGGTCTTGGATTGTATTACATGATCCAAGACACCCACTTCAGTTCAGGAAGGGCTTGGTAAATTGGATGATAAATTGAGTACATTTTGTTACGCAAGGTGTTCCAAACAGTTGTCCTTTGGTCCCATCGTGCTGTGAAGTTTCCAGTTTTCTCTGCACCAACACACCTGATATAAATCATTAATTATCAAGCCCCTCTTGCTTGTTTGGGCAGGAAATATTTCACAGAACCACTGTTTATGAGCACTAAAATGTGTAGAACAAGGGTACCTGAGGATGGGGATCCACTCGTTTATAATTTGCCATTTGTAGGTATAGTGTTAAACTTTAAATCGCACAAAAAATACAACAATTTGTATTGATATTTTTGTTTCATTTTAATGTCTTTTTCTTGCTTTGTCCCTTCTTTTTAGTTTCCTGTTCTGTCGCAGAGCTCTGGAAGCAGTAACTTGGGAGACTCCAGTAGCGAGAGTGGAGGTGATGTAGCCGTCAGTAAAGCCTCAGAGCTGTGTCACCGTCCTCTCCTCTTCGTCTCCTCTGCCCCTCCCTCACTCCACAGCTCGAACCCACCCACTGCCCCGTACCCTCAACCCCCAAGCCCACAGGGCCGCCTTCATCACCCACAGCACCATCACCACCACCATCACCATCCCCTGCATGGCACTCACAGTCACCATCATCATCAGCTCCAGGTTAATCAGGTAAAGAGGGAGGTGGGCTGGGCGTGTGGTACTGCACTGACGTGTGGCAACACCTGAACTCTTAAAACCAGGATACTAGCAGGAGCCCTTTCTACCTTTCACTTTGAAGGCCTTTTATTCAACAACTATTTTGAAGCCTGAGGCACCTTAAAAAATGCCCCCAAGGACAACTCCAAGCAAAAGAAAATAAGTTAATAGGACTAAGAGCTGGGTTACTGCACTGAAACCCAAGGAATGAACAAGTCTGAGTGACAGTTGTGCTAATCCCTATTGCAAATGCATTGGGAGTCCATAGCACTCAATTCTATACCACGATTACATGACCTTCTGTTGAAAATAGGATGACCAAAATCCAGACGCTGGATGGATACAGTGGAAGGCAGTGGAAGCAATGTTAAGTTTAGAGGGCAACTTCTAAGTCAGATGACGTTTCATTAAAGAAATCTCATTAACCTCAATACATTTTTTTATATTTTATAACCAGTTTTATTCGTTCTGAAATGCTGTTGGTAAAGCAGCCATTTGAGTGTCTTCTGTACAAATTACTGGTTTCCTTTAGTTCAAGCATGTACACTGTATTCATCACATATAAGAGCCTCTTTAAACTGCATTATATTATTAGAGTAGGACATCTGGAGGTTGATGTCATATTTTGTTGCAGGAATGTTGTGTTTTGGTGGGGTTTTATAGAAGAGGATGCAGTGTGATGTTATGCATGCCTCTGAGTTTGTGATGTTGCTTCAAAGCGGCGGTTCCTGTCAGGATGCCGGTTGGAAATCTGTGAGGTTGAATGTGGAACAGGTCTATGAGATTAGCATAATATCTGCTATTATTGTTGTGTAATCCTGATAACTGTCACTCACACTCAGTCAGATTACACTATAGATTATGAACATGTGCAGCCAAAATGTGCAGCCAATCACAAACACACTCACACACACACACACGCACACACACACACACACACACACACACCAAAACAAGTATACACAGTATTGCTCACACCCATCATGTTCATGCACGAGCAACATACACGTGCATGCCTCATACGTGATCACAGTCTAATTTGTCGACGAATCCTCATCATCAGTCACCACCAACACTTATATCGTCTCATCATACAAATCCATATCAACAAAATGAATACGTGTTCAAAATGATTCCGTTCAAATGTGCTTTACTGGCTTTGCAATATTCAGTTACAGTATTTGTCAAAGCATTTCTGAAATAAAAAAAATACCATTTAGAGATTTAATACATTTTTGTTTCAGAAAGAGTTCATTTGAATGAACTAAACAATATCAGCAATAAATGCTGCCTGCATATGCATACATAAATGTATTTTATGCAAATGGGGCAAAGAATTTGCTGTGGACCTGGAGGTGTGCTGAGGTTATTTGAATGTTGTCTCTGCAAGAGGAAAATGCTAGGGGCGTGCATGGGTACTTAAGTGCTCAATTATCCGTTTCAGGATTGACATTCATAAACCGAAATCACTATTCAGGCATAGACCTCTGAAGACGTGTTGTCATTCTTTAGATCATGTCCATATTAGGAAATCCAAGTCTGTGGACAAAATGGATCCTCCCTTTTTAGTATTGTGCAAAATAGGGGTGAAATATTTACTTTCCTAAACCAAACCATCTACTAGTAAACCACTCTGCTCTGGCCAGTAACATTTGCTCATTCAGGACAGTCTACTCTAGCAGTGGCCAAGCACCTCACCTGGCTATTTTCGAATAGTGCTCATTTTCAGTGAGCTGCTTCATCTGTGCTACTAATTTCTGCTTCATGTTTACATGCTGTGATATGTTAATATGTGGTTTCTGATGCATTTTTTTGTTGAAATAAGGTGTTCCTTTCTCCAAATATCCACATATTATGTCAAATCAGGGTTTATTATGGCAAATACTTCATTACTTTTTAGAAATGGAATAAATCCTTACATAAAATGTCATCTGCTGATATCCATAGACATTTTGCATAATGCCTTAAGAAATCATTGTAATTTATTAATATCATTTATTTGCTTCCTCCCTCAGTGTGCGGTGGACGAGCGCTTCTCGGACGAGCAGTTGGTCAGTCTGTCTGTGCGGGAGCTGAACAGACACCTGCGAGGTGTGAGTAAGGACGAGGTGGTTCGCCTGAAGCAGAAGCGCCGGACCCTGAAAAACCGTGGCTATGCCCAGTCCTGCCGTTACAAACGGCTGCAGCATCGGCATGCACTCGAGTCTGAGAAACACGTCCTCACACAACAGGTACACACACACACACACACACACACACTCACGCAAAAGTCCCAAAGAACTTCTTAAAGTCCCAAAGAACTTCTCAGTGGATGGTTCTTTAAATAACCATTTTTGGAAGAGTGTGAGTGGGAAGAACCTGTTTGATTATTTCAAATGAAGTAAAACCCCATGCATTTCACACAGTGATGTTGAAAACATGAACACAAATGAGACAAATGCAGACAGAGGAAATGTGAAATGATGGGTTTCAAGGTTTGAGTGGTGCATAGAGAGGAGTTGCTGAGTGTCAGGCGCTTTCAGCCTTTTCAGCATCAATATTCCTACAGAGAGCGTGCAAATCAGAATGCCCTGAAACGTAACGCGTCTTTAATAGTGTGCAGCTGGCAGCTGAAGGTACTCAAGAATGCCAAGAATTTTGCCATTACATAACTAAAAACGAAGAAATGAACTCACTTTCCCTCTGTCCAGGACTCTCTCTCTCCCTCTGTCTCACCTCTTCTCTTTCTCCATCTCATTCTCTCTATCATTCTATCTCACTCCCCCTCCATGTCTCTCTCTCTCTCTCTCTCTCTTTCTCCTTCCCTCTATCATTCTGTTTCACTCCCCCTCCATGTCTCATTCTCTCTCTTTCTCCCTCCCTCTCTCTCATTCCCGCTATCATTCTCTCTCACTCCCCCTCCATGTCTCTCTCTCTCTCTCTATCTATCTATTTTTCTGATTCCCTCTATCATTCTCTCTCACCCTCCCATGTCTCTCTCTCTCTCTATTTTTCTGATTCCCTCTATCATTCTATCTCACTCTCTCTCCATCTCTCTCTCTCTCTTTCTCATTCCCACTATCATTCTATCTCACTCTCCCTCCGTGTCTACATCCATCCTCTCTTTCTCTGTCTTACCTCCTCTCTCTCCCTTTTTCGTTCTAGCATTCTATCTCACTCCCTCCATGTTTCAGCTTCTCTCTCTCTCTAACGTCCTCTCTCCCCTTTTTTCATTCCCTCTATCATTCTTTCTCACTCCCCCCCCGTATCTGTTCCCCCTCTCTCTCTCTCTGCCCATTCCCATCTTTGCATTTCTCTCTCTCTGTTCTCTCTTACTTTCTTGCTGTCTCACTCCATTGTCTCTAGCTCAGTTCTGCTCACTCTCTTTTTCTCGCTTTCTCTTTTGTTCCTCCTACTGTTTCTTTCTCCCCATTTGATTCTTTCTGTTCCTGTCTTTTTCTCTTCTCTTGCTGTCTTTCTCTCTGTCATTCCCACACTACATCCCCTCTCTCTCTAACCCATGCTCTCTTGCTCTCTCACCTCTTCCTTCTTTCTGTCTGTCTGTTTCCCATTGCTTACTCCTTTACCCCCTCCTCTATCTCTGGTTCTATTCTCTTTCTCTTTATCTGGCCATCTTCTGTCTCTCCCCTCTCCATCTCTCTTTCTCTGTGCCTCTCTTGCGCTTTTACTGCATCTCAATCCCTCTTTCTTCCTCTTTCTCTCTCCAGCTGGAGCAGCTCCAGTGTGAGCTGTCCCGTGTGTTGAGGGAGCGGGACGCCTACAAGGCTCGCTATGAGAAACTTGTTAGTTCTGGTGAAGCCCCGCCCACTCAAGCCAACAACCCGCCTTCCCCGCCCCCTGACTACTTCCTATGAAGCTGTTTGCCCAAAGCAAAAGACTGGAGAGCAGCGAGACGAGAGAAGGAGAACCAAAAGAGACAACTGCCCCATCCAATCGAGCTTGCCAGTCTCTCCGATGATGTTGCAGGAGGTGAGAGGAGTGAAGGTGTGGGCTGAACAGTAAAATAAGCTACTTAACCAAAGCAGGTTCAATTTGACTGTCAAATTTGGGCTCAACCCAAGGCCCTAGATTGTAACTCCACAAGGACTGAGCTCTCTGCTGCTGGCTGACGTTTTTTCGGTTTGATCACTGTGAGGTTTGTAGTAGCACAAAATAAAAAAAAAAGGCTTTGCCACTTTCAAATCTATTCTCATCTTTTCAACACACATGCCCTGTCCACAACAGCCAGGGAACGTAAAAACAGAGAGAGCCGTCTGTTAATACTACACATAAGAACACTACCAAAGACGTCATCCTCACACAGAGCCGTCGGACTTCACTTTTGAGCCGCCGAGGCTCCTCGTGCTCTCACGGGCTGGTTTTCACCATGTGCCACTGCTCCAAACTGACTGTCGGTTAAGGACTTTGTCAAAGATGAGTCTAACTGCTGCTTTATAACCTTTTGATCAAGACTGTACAAATCATAAGGTTAATTTTTTTTTGTGTTTGAGTGATTCCCAGTACAAATTTTATGTCGCTGGCATACAGTCATAAAATATAGGTTTAGAACCTCCAGTTCATGTACAATTGCAGACTGCAAGTGTTTCATTTCATTCCCCTTTTGATTTAAAGATGCTGAGGTGGAATACATAAGCAAGCACTGCCCGCATACGAGGACTTAGCACTGAATTGCTAAGCCAATAGGGGTTTCTGTCATTTGTGATTAATCATACTTGTGATGGCACTTCATTCTTGCAATAAATATTCTAGTTTTGAAAGGCTATTGCTGCTTTGGAAATGGACATATGTACTCAACAGGAGAAGACAATCTGCTTTTACTGTTTGTGACACTGCGTGAATTTTTGCAAGTGGTTGGCAAGCAAGGCATAATTCCTGCATTGTGGCGCTGAGATGGGTCTGCCATTAGCATGCCTGAGTGAATTAAAAGGTTTTGAGTGACTGTGTCTATCACTATGTCTTAATATGTTGTGAGCTGTCTTCATAGGCAGCATTTAAGTCCTGTGAACATGGACATGGTCTCAATTTTTGGGTTCCTGCCTGCTACGGTTTAAAAGTTGTATGTATGCTTAAAAGAAAAAAACAAAACAATGGCAAACAGAGGCAATCTGGGGACTGGTGATGTAGCTAGATTTTGAATATAAGCGTTGTTAGTCACTGTGTGAGGAATTTATTCATACATTAATAGATGCTAGCCATTTTTTTCAAATAGTCAATAGGCCGGCTAAAATTTCCTTAGCTTGATAGCGCTAGGTTCTCGTAGTCTTATCCAAATTCGTCAGCTGAACAACATGCAAGTGTTTGGAACAACTGCTGCCGTCTACCTTAAATATACCAAATGATCAGATTTTTGGTAAAATTTAAGGTACAACTTATGTATTCTTAATGGATACAACACCACCATGCAATGGGACATATTTTCTTGAGAAATTTGATTATTATTATGCTTAACAGAGATCATATCACCAGACGCCAGATACATGCAAGCTCTGTTGCCTTAGGCTGTTGTTGCCTAAATGGAACTACTTTGCTAACCACCATGCTTAGCCAACTAGTGCTGGTTTGTGACAATCAATCTGTTAGGTATAATTACAAATGTAGCAATCTATAAAGTCTCAAACTGTTTTCAGGGTCTCATTTTGGTTGAAATGCCGCCTATGCAGACAGCTCGCTAGCTACTGAGACACAACCATTGAAGCAAATGGAAAAAATGAAGAACGGGTTTTGTTACAGAGTGACTCTCATGAACCAGTTTCAAAGACACTAGCAACCGATTCACCTCCGAATTCACAGAGCTGGACACTGTGGGTTATTGTTATTATTATTTTTTTAAGTCTGGGTGAAATGCAGGGATATATTGTGAGATCTCATTAGTACATTACCAATGATTCCTTATGCATATGACATTAGCTTTAGCTTAGAAGATGTTTTCTTTTTCTTTCCTTTTTTTTAGGTTGAGTGTAGGTCTATGGATTAAGCTCGTCTGTTTAATTTATTCTCCTTATTTATTCACAGATTTTATTTATTGTTTGTTTATGTAATGATCATTTTCACTTGATCATCCGCTGGTTTCCTGTTTTATTGACATGCTTAGTGTGTATTTTATTTATTTTGTAGCTTGATTCCATATATCGCCATGAATTACGATGATACTGACCATCACGCCAGTCACTATTACCATCGTTTTGGTTTATGCTCTATTGTAGTGGTTTCCTATGAATTAAAGATATTTTTACCAATTGTGGTTCTCCCTTATTCGTACACCAACCATGTAGGACCTTTTATCTTGGGTTGTTAAGATGAAATACCTTACTCAACCGTATCAGAAGTCATTTATTATTTTACACATCCATTCAGAATGATTTGAGCGTGTTTCAGTTCCCGTAGATCTGCTCTTTGCTGCCTCTTTCTTTAACAGTTCACATTTTCCTAACACCCCCTCTGCCCTCCCTTTCTCTCTCTCATTCTCTGTATCCCTCGCTCTCGCTATAGAAAGACAGTGACCCTGGCTAAGAGCTGTTTAGGATGACCTCACCCTTGCCCCTCCCTCCCTCTCTCTGTCTCTCGCTCTCTCTCTCCCAGGCCCGGTACAATGGGTTGGGGATTAGGGGGATAATAGACCTGGGCCAGCTCACTGCCGGAGCGCTTTGGAAAAGGCAGGAGGCCATTGTGGACAGGACGTACACAGAGTTACATGCACGCTCACCCTGCTTCTATGCCACGCTGACGCTTCGCACACACACACACACACACACACACAGACACACACAGCCCAATTGTAGTTGCATGGATGGATTCGTGTTCCGTATGTACAGTGAGAATCCAGTGAGTTAATGTGAATCACTGGAACTATAAATAACACCAGTGGGCCTGTAATGTTATATACACATTTGTGCGTGTAAAAGGGAGGTGATAAGGTCAAATGAAATCAAAAGTCCTTTCATTGCCTGAGGACAACTGGATCCACCCCTGAAACCTGAACACACACACACTGAAGTGTGTATACCTTTCTTTGTATTTGTCCAACTGGAAGCAAACTGAAATCAAAGAACAAATAAAGATTGCTGGGAAGTTTGGAAACACACACACACACACACACACAAACACAGGTGTTTCCAGTCTTTTGTGGGATATTTCCATTGCCTTCTGTAATACTTTTGCTAAATGCTGCTGTGCCCAAAACTAACCATAAGCTGTATAAAGAGGAAATCTTTACTCTCTTTAACTTTTTCTTATGAAGTTGCGTCTTGTGGCATAAAAACATTGCAGAAACCGGCTCGGCTCTTATCCAAGTGTTGCCATTTTCCATGCTTGGAGACCCACAGTAGTGCTTGACAGGAACTACTAAAAGAAAGCCTGAAAATAAGTCCTTGAAGTACATCACAAATAACCCAATTAAACAAATGAGACAGTCAGTCATTTATTTATTGAGACAAAAAGATCTAACATGACATATCTGTCCTCTAGGATTAGCAACTAATTTGAAGGTGAATTTAAAGTCAAGTGTTTTCAACCAATGGGATGACAGTCAGGTGTGTGTGTTTATTTAAAAACAGGGGTCTATCAAACTCTGGTCTTCACCACACACATTTATGAAAGTGTATCATGGCACAAAGAAAGTAGATTTCCAAGGAACTGAGACAAAGAGTTGTGGATGCTCATCAGGCTGGAAAAGGTTCCAAAACATCACTAAAATATTTTGACTGCAGTCAACAGTTTTGACACCAGTCAACATCTTGTGTACAAATGGAGGAAATTCAAGACCAAGATCACTTCAAGACCAAGAGGTGAAATAGTCTGTGAGATCACAAGGGACCCATGGGTAACTTCTAAGCAATTAAAGGCCTTTCTCACATTGGCTACTGTTACTGTTCATGAGTCCCCCATCAGGAAAACACTGAACAGCAAAGGTAGGCATGGCAGCGTTGCAAGGAAAATGTCACTGCTCTCTAAAAGGAACATTGCTATTCATCTTCAGTGTGCCAAAGATCATGTGAAAAAGCCAGAAGGATATTGGAAAAAATGTTTTGTGGGTAGATGAGCTTTATGTTTGGAAGGTGAATTGCCACCTTAACGTGTTGGAGGGGTTCGTGTAGCTAGGGTCTTCCAGGGTAAACAGGTCCTAGGCGACAGGTCAGACAAAGAATGATTCAGATGACCCCTACGGAAGAATAATTAAGGTTCCCAGAATCCCTTGCCTGGACTAAGAGTACTAGGGCCCCACCCTGGAGCCAGGTATGGGGGAGAAGCTCGTGGGGGGAGACTTTGTCTGTGGGGCCCGGCTGGGCCTAGCCTGAAAGAACCCACCACCTGTAGGAGGAGCAGTAAGGAGCAGTCGTCTGTGGATCAGGTGGCGGCCAAAGTTGGAAGCCCTGGCGGACCGATCTCTGGTTGACTAAACTGGCTTTTGGGACATGGAGGGTCACCTCATTGGTGGGGAAGGAACCTAAGCTTGTGTTTGAGGTTGAGAGATACCAGCCAAATATTGTTGGGCTCACCTCAACGCAAAGTCTCAAGGAGAGTGGTTGGATTCTCTAGTTTTCTGGAGTTGCCATGGGTGAGCGGCACCGGGCAGGAGTGGGGCCACTGGTGGTCCCCCAGCTTGGAGCATTAACATCTGATTTTACCTCTGTTGCAGTGAAGAGAGAGCTGAGCCAAAAAGAAAGGTCTCAATTTACTGGTCCATCTACGTCCCCGTCCTCACCTATGGTCACAAACTTTGGGCAGAGATAGGGTGAGAACCTCAGACATTCGGGAGGGGCTCAGAGTTGAGCTGCTGCTCTTCCAAGTCAAAAGGAGCCAGTTAAGGTGTTCCCCGCACCTTGTGAGAAAATGCCCCCTGGACGGAGGTTTTCCGGGCATGCCCTAACAGGAGGAGGCCCCGGAGAATACCGAGGACACGCTGAAGGGATTATATTTTTCGGCTGGCCTGGGAATGCCTCGGTGTTCCCCTGGAGGAGCTGGTGGAAGAACCTGAGCAAGCGGAAGATAATGGATGGATGGATGGATGGAATAAATGTTTGGAGAAAGGAAAACTCTGCATTCCAGCAAAGTAATCTTCTGTGAAACACGATGGTGGTAGTATCACAGTTTGGACCTATTTTGCTGCATTTGGGCCAGTACGATATGCCATAATTTATGGAACAATGAATTCTGTAATATACCATCTAATTCTGAAGGGTAATGTCAAGAAATCTGCATATGAAAAAATCTCAAGAAACAGTGTGTCATGCAGCAAGACTTCTATCAAAGAATGGTTAAAGATAAATAAATGTTCATGTTTTGGAATGGCCAACTTCTGACCTTAGAATTGTTGTGGAAGGACCTGCAGTGAGGAGTTAATGTGAGCAAACCGTCTATTATCTCAGTGTTGAAGCTGTTCTGTATGGAGGAATGAGATGAAAATTAGATAAAAAATCTATAAAGAACAGAAATGTTTAGTGTAGTTATTGGTAAACAAGGCAGTCACACCAGACA
>JBBPCX010000160.1:19082079-19093304 GCA_037974365.1 Hydrocynus forskahlii
ATATATAAGTATGTGTATGTATGTGTGTTACATTGGTACAGTGCACTTTATTCTGACAGTATATCACATAGGGTCTCAAAGTAGTAAATCTTGCCATTTACTGATGTGCTGAAAATTGCCCTCCATAACACCAGTCCCAAGGTTTATAGTACAGAACAAACACCATATATTGTCTATAGTGTTCTTTTGTTGTAATTTTGTAATTTATTTTTTAAATGGCATTTTGTATACTTCCCTTCCTGGAATCTGACATTTTGCATATTAGTAATTTTTTAATGTTTGACCTTTTTTAAAAAAAAAAATTCTCTGATTTATTAGGTTTAAATATAGGTGGTAGATTAATTTACTACTAATTTAAGTAATAGTGACTGTCCTAACTATGGTAAGCCTGGAGTGTAGCACCTTGAGCTCAGGAAACGCTTTTATTTCTTATAGTAGTCTGGAAGACACTACAGGCTGCTTAACATTCTGATGTTGCGAGCCATGTGGCCAGCTTTGAGCAATCAAGCGATGTGCACCTCACAGACAAAATGCAAAACCAGAATTTATTGTCAGCTGAAGCACAACTATTTGACCTGCATTATGCATTCTTGGTTGTCTAAAGGATGCCTAATGTCTTGTTTTCTTTTGAAGAAACAACATGTTCCTACATGTCTTTCTTCTCTCTTCTTGCGTCTCCTCTAGACTCTGAAAATCTGAACATAAAGAGGTGTGTCCAGCAGAAACGGCGCTCTATGTATGAAGGAATGGGCAGCGTTCCTCCTTCTGGCATGTCCGTGGAGGTGAGGAGTGTTCTGGTCACTTTGGCTAGATTAGTGCTCTATTAGATCTCCACTGTGGAGATGAACTGGTTTCTGAGACCCTGAACATAATGTAAGTCTTCTCTTGTAAGAGCTTTTGGGTTTAGCCTGCTGGCACTGCTGTTGTGATGAAAACAACAGTGCCCAGTGAAATCTAACCAAATTCCACCATAGTTTTCTCAAAGCACGCTGTAGTAGTGACACTCACATTCATATGCGCAGACAAGTTTTTCAATTAGGGATGCCAGTTAAGCGTATGCATCAAATTGCAGGCATCCGGCTGGTATGAATCATGTCCTGCCATCTCATCGGTGCTAGTGCACTGATAGCACTGAGATGTGCAAACATCTGCTGCTGTTTTTCAGCAGGCTTTGGCATGTCCATTAGCAGTTCTTAACCAGTTACAAGTGTGTAGAAAACTGTTAGAGAGGAACCCTACCAAACACTCTGAATACGGCTCAGTTTGCATTTATGCATTACTATTCAGTGGATTGATTTAACATTTTACAGCAATGTTTCTTAGTCCTGTCACTGGCGTCCACTGCCCAGCACAGTTTCTTTTTTTTCCCCTCTGCCTGAACACATTTGATTCAGCTCATGAAGGGCTTGATAATCAGTTGACGATTTGGATAAGGTGTGTTGGGGCAAAGAATAGGAGCAGAAGTGAGAAACGCTGCTGTGAAAGGTACTATCAAATAAAACTAACGTGGCTAGTAAAGAATTAAGGGAAACTGACTGAGGAATAGGTAATACTTTTTAAAAAAAATCATTTGAGTTGGACCTTCACACTGGGTATGCTATATCGCAAAAATATAAAATCACAATACTTCACATTCATTTCATTTTGCATTTCACATTGTCACTTTAGTTATTTTCCTGAAATAAACCCCAAAAAAGAACCAAAACAAAAACCAAGCATTAATGATCTATTCAGCATTCACACTGTGCTGCACCAAATCTAATTAAACAGGACTTAAAATGATGCTATATTTGTAATGAACCGTGCTGTTGCTCATCGTTTAAGTACTGGTGATATCCTTGATATTGTAATGTAATTTATCTTGAAAACTAATCGCGATCATCTTTGTCCTGCAGCGGTCTAAACAGTCTCTCTGTCTTTCTCTCTGTCTTTCTCTCTTTCTTTCTATCTCAGGCGCTGGAGCCAGACGAGTACTTCACTGTGTGTGGAAAGTGTGGCCAGCAAAGTGAAAACCACATCAAGTGCGATAGCTGTGGGAACCCTTTGCCAGCTGAGACGCCCCTCCTCCCTACTGTCCCGTCCTCCCCCGCCCCTCGACCCCCCATCCGCTCCCAGCCCTCTCCAAACCCTACCAACATCCAGCTAAGCAAGAACTTTTATGGTGCAGCCTCTGGCGGGCGCTCTTCCCAGGTGGACATTGTCATGAACCCACCAGCGCGAATCACACGGGGGAACCTGCTGCTCCCACACAATGGCAGGCCCTCTGCCACTGTGGCGGGGAACTCTGGGTCATACGCAGCTAAGCTTTCCAAGGGCAAGAGACAGCCTCCCTCCAAGCAGCATGAACTCAATGACCCCAGTGAGTAACGGTGGCATTGGCAGCTGCAGTGCTATTAATGCATACACAAAACTAAGGTTATGCAAATGTAGAGTTCCAGACTAATTATCTCTGAAGTATAATTTAATTGTTGTCTTTGAGGTCTTTGAATATATTTAATTCCTGTTCTTTTGACATGCCATTTTTCTTTTAATTCTTTTTTTTTTTTACTTGAATACTTGCATCACCACCTCCTGGAGTAAATTAGCTTGTTCTCCGTCACACTGTTCTTGTAGTAACGACTCTGTTTTTTATGGGTTAAGAGATGAATGCTGGGTGTTATGTTTACCATCAATTGATGTTTTAGGCAGAAAGCATCTACCCTTTTAGAAAGTGGTTAACTGTGCACGCTTCTAGCAAAACCTAAACCTGTTTTGTTTGGCATGATAATTTTGATCTGAAAAATCAGTGTTCTCCAAGACACCGCTAATGCCCTTTTACATCAATCAGTGAAGGCTTGCTTTCCATTTCTGATCGGCCAGTATAGAAAAACAACAAATAACATGGGTTACTTTACTTTTTTTTCCCCAAGCACAACTCGGGGTGCTTGGAAATCTCCACACAAAAGAGAGCTGTACATGGCACATAAAGCTCTTTGATTTGGGCAAAACACCTCATACACTGAATTTCTTCCTTTTTATGGTTTAAACATCAGGGGATACACATTAAAGTTTTGTTTCTGTATATGTTATATATTTACAGTCGTGCTGTCCAGTGATGAAGACGAGGAGGCAGACAATGCCAGCACGGGCAGTGTCAACCGACTGGACAGCGTGTCGCCGAGGCCGGCTGATTCAGCCCACTCTTCTCCGGCGCCCTCTGGCGGTAGGGTGGAAGCAGCGGTTAAAGGATCTGTAGAACATGAGGAACATACGTGTGAATTTTTCACAGATATGGACCACAGGAACCTAGCACCCAGGAGGAACCGCATGAAGGATCCCGTAAGTTAGTCTCTTGAATCTAGTCGGGGCTTAGTCTCTTGAATCTCAAGGAATACTCATAGTGCGGTTTTCTGTTTTTCTCCAGGTTTATTAGTTATCCATCCTTTCCTGAGCAAAATCTGATCTGGAGGACCAGATCTGTTTTAATGTTGTGCAGTGTACACTCCCTGAGCAGATCTTTTATGTTCTTTCAGTTTGGGAATGTGACGTGTGAAGACCCATCTCCATCGAAGAAGCGTAAGGTGGGCCTGCCGCCGAAGCTGGAGAGCATAATTCTAGAGTGCAGGAGTGTACGGATAGGAAGTCTGCGCAGGATGGTTACCAAACCAGTCATTGTGAGATGTTTTCTTTTGTTCTTTGCACTATTAATTTTTTTCAAGTTTAATATATGTGTGTATATATTTGTGTGTGTGTGTGTGTATGTATGTATGTATATATATGTGTGTGTATATATATATATATATATATGTGTATATGTGTGTGTGTGTGTGTGTATATGAACTGGTGGTCATCAATTATATTATTGGAAGGAACTGTTTTGGACACTTAGTCTTGGCAACTATGTGAAAACGAATATTTGGCACAGGGAATGGCATATTGTTGATATCGGTATATATTTTGTTTGGTGATAAAGATGTTTATTGGATGGAAATGAGCATCCAGTTCTCTGGCCAGTCAACAGATGGTCAGTTCACAGCACTGAGTTTTGTTTGTTTGTTTAGACACACGTACAATGCCGGTTATATGCTGTGCCATGTTATGACGATGCTTACAAATTCCACTTAGCTGTGTTCACTTAAGACTATAAATGATGCATGTGATTTTGAATGGAATATCTGATTTATTTGCAAAATCTTGGTTGTCATGCATCAACTGTAATTATACAAGTTGTTATTGCACAAACTGTTATTATACAAGTATTTTCTCTCTTGTAGTTCACAGTAGATTACATACAGCTTGAGACGGAAGGTAAGATATTTAAATTACGCTTTCACTGAGAAGCCTTAAAACAGATTTGGTTTTGTATAGTTAATTCTAACTTAAAGCATTTCACATGAAAATGGAATGGGACTCTTGAATATGTTTTCCCTCTGATAGTCTCCTTTAGAGACACTAAGGGGTCAAGTTCTCTCCTGGAAATTTAACAGGTCAGTCCTTGCTGTGTGTAGGTCAAGAGGTGGACGTTCTGGAGAAGGTGCGTCTCAAGTCATCTGAGCTGACGACGTGCGAGTGGTGTAGTGTGAGAAAACTCCCTGTCCTCTTCTTCCAGACGAGTGACAGCGAGTGCCAGCGCCTACGCACCCAACTTCAAATGTCCCAGGAAAATGGTGGCTTGTGGTATGACTGCAGTGGCAACAGTGAGTAGCTTGACTCAGTTTTTGGTTTAATTTTTTGGTAACCTGTTAGGGCCAGTCCTCAGTAATTAACATGATGGTATTAATTTTCATGTTCCTCTTCTTGCCCTCAGACCTGGATGAGAAATACATAGTGTTGATTTTTGAAAATGGACTATCAATGCAAGAGCAGGTGATCTTGGAAGACATTCTGGTTGAGATTGGGCGAAACAACAACCTTTCAGGCTTTCCAACTAGGCTGCCCTTCGACGAGGCCAATGTCAGACTGGTTCAGTATAACAAAGCATCAAAAGAAAAGGAGAAAGTGAGTGTGCCATGTGTAATTATATGCATTTTAAGTAACTGTTTTTTCATTTAAAATGTTTTTTTCATTTGTTATTTGTGCTTGATTTATGTAGGCAGGTTTGGAAGGGTGGCATATATAGTGTAATTATATAATGCGGCATTCTCTATTTTTAGAAATTTTGTTTTTGCAAATTTCTGTGAAGGGCTGATTAAAAGCTTTAACTTCTGTTTGAGCATAATAGCAAGTAGCTAAAATATGCAATAAATATGCTATGTTTTAACATCTTGAATGATGGAAGGATATAGACAAATTAGAAAAATGCACCTTTTTAAACACACTGTCCTGTACCACTTAGTCTTAGATTTTCTTAATAAGAACAGTAATGGAAAGGGGGAATTTTGTAATATTTACATTTACACATAGGTTCACTGTCATTCTTTTTTTTTTAATTAATCTTAGGCAAAAGCACAGAAAGCCAAATCCGTTTCAACTTCAGCTACATCATCAACAACAGCAGCAGCAGCAGCAGCAACAACAACAACAACGACGACTGCATCAACTGTAACCACCTCAGTCACCACAGCAACAGTTACTGTGACCTCAGCGACCACGGTAACGGTGACCCCCACTGCTTCAACAGAGTCGACGGTCAGGACGCGAATGTCCACTCATCTTCATTCATTCTATGATGAAGACGATGAGGAAGACATGGCCGAACTGCAACCTACTTTCACAGGCCCTGTTATCAAGTAAGAACTGCCCGCTAATACACTTCAATACATTTCAAATCTTAACTCAGGGATTGAAATGACAGGTGAGCAGGAGTGTCTGCAGATGCTACAGGACACTCACATTGCTAGTGCCTGCCAGACACTGCAAAGTAATGCCCTTGTCTATTTTCAATAAATGCAGGTCATTCAAAAGTGAAGTTGTAGCGAGTTGTACAAATTGGACTCCATATTCTCTAATTTGTACTAGCTACTGTCTCTTTTACCCTTTGGTTCATAACTATAAGTAATGGGAAGTCCAGGGAAGCATAATTGGCCTTACTCTCTCTCTTACTCTCTTACCCCATCAGTTAGCCTGAATCTATCCAGCCTGGGTGTTTATTAGCTGATGTAATACAACTGGCACTTTGTGTTCTCTTCTAAGCACTAGCAGACAATATGGGGAAAAAATGCAACAGCACTTAACTTCCTCGGAGGAAGCATGTGCTAGCCCTCACCCTCTCAGCTTGGTAGCATCGTGTATAACTACACTGACAGAAACAAAATTAGGAAGAATATACACAAAGAGAATATACACAAAAGGTTCACAGTTAAGGTATAATAGTGTAGCCATTGTTTTTTTTTTTTTTGTGGAGCAAAAATGAGGAACCAGAGCACACAATGACCCCTCAACACTTTTCACTTGAAGTACTATAATATTTCTTTGTTTGTCATACAGTTGTCATATATGAAACAACTGACCAGCACAGGACTTGGCAAAACAGTGGCCAGTGGGAAAATCCTGCTACTGCTGCTGTCTCATGGGGTTTATCATCTTTTTCAGGTTAATGGTGTATCCCCCTCCACCTGCTAAAGGTGGAATCTCTGTGACAAATGAAGACCTTCACTGTTTAAACGACGGAGAGTTTCTGAACGACGTCATTATCGACTTTTACTTGAAGTTAGTATGGACTGCGCTGTGTTTTATTCTAAAGAAACATTTGCAAGAGTAGTGATTGGTAACAAATCTAGCCAGGTATCAAAGGTACCTCAGTTTAAGGTAGCAGTGAGTTAAGATGAACAGTTACTTAGGATCCAGTACTGTAAAGTGCATGGTCAATACTATAATAGCCCTGTGTTTTAGAACCTATTTGTTCTCTGCATTTGTGCTCTGCAAAGGCCAGTGTTTAAGTGATTTGTTTTTGTGGCTGCTTGCAGGTATTTGTTTATAGAGAAGTTGAAAAAGGAAGATGCACACAGAAGTCATGTTTTCAGCTCCTTCTTCTACAAGAGACTCAACCAGAGAGAGAGGAGAAATGCACAAGACACATCCAACCTGCCGTAGGTTCCTTTCCATCAGACATGACCAGTTATTCAGGGTCCATATTTATATTTGAGAATAGGTGTTTTGGGCAGCCCACAATTTTAATTGTCATGTCATGCATTTTTCGTGTTCTATTGAAGTGTAAGTACCTTCTATAACGTTTTCTAGGATACAGAAGAGGAAGCATAATCGGGTAAAAACATGGACACGGCATGTGGACCTTTTTCAGAAGGACTTTATCTTTGTGCCCATCAATGAGTCGTAAGTCATTGTTTGGATTGTTGAGACAATTGATAATTGGGTTTGACTTTTAATGATTGGACATTAAAAAAGGCACTATGGCTAAAGCTGTCAATTTCTCTCCTGTTCTCTTTATTTTTTACTTGTTCAGAGCCCACTGGTATCTTGCAGTGATCTGCTTCCCAGGTCTAGAGAGGCTTCAGATAGAGCCCAACCCTCTGTACCAGCCTCAGTCTTCTTCCCAGCCACGGGGCAATGCTCTCCCCTCAGGGCAGCTCAGGAGCTCTGTAATGGGAGAAGGAGGCCCCGAGGAGCCCTCTCCCCACACTGAGCCTATCTCCTTTAACCAGTTTGAGGGTAATGGAGAAGGAGAGGCTCTGTGTGAGCACGCTGCAGGCATGCCTCCCTGTGCCCGCAAATCAACAGAGCACACCTGTGGCCATGGGCACGGGATCAATGGACAGGGCAAGGTTCAGCCACATTACACAGGTGAGTCACGTGAACGTCTGAGGCACCATCATGTGGATACGCTTGTCTCAGATGACAGAATAACAAAATAATGTTATTTTGGATTTGGTTATTGTATTTTTTCTGTTTTAACCTAGAACTTAGAATGGTTGTTGTTGGTTTTCAAGATGCTTTGCACAGGATCAGTGTATGTTACGGCAACGATGACACTGGCACCTTCTCTGATGACCAAAGCTCATGTCATGTAAGTGTTTGTAGATTTTCTCACCTCTTGTCCATTAGTTATTCAGTGTTATGTTTACAAGCTCATGCAAGCAGCTTAATACCTTGTATTCTGCAAAGTGTATTTGTAACTCACTTTGAGCTGAGTTTAAGGTGGGTGTGGACTTGAACAAATACACTTGGGGTATAGTTGGTGTCTTGATGTCAGTCTCACTGCCTGCCTTTCAGGATGAGTGCAGTGAGGATGGAACAGTGGCCGATGACACTGGGGCTTCAGAGAGCATGGAGTGGACATCCAAACCCACCATCTGCAAACAGTGAATATGCACAGTTACAGTATCTATAGTCTATATAACTGTTTGCCACTAGGTGGCAACATAGCTGCAGGTTATTGGCTTGCACTATAGTTCAGTATGTCAATAGCATATGACATAGTGATAAACGTGCTGTAAATTATACTAGAACTGAGAACAAAGGTTATCATAATGATCCTGCCTGGTACCTTACTTCATCATTGTGCTTTTCTCTTGTCTCAGACCCTGTATTCTAATCATGGACTCCTTACGAGGACCTGCTAGATCGACAGTGGTGAAGACTTTGCGAGAGTAGGTTGCCACTCTTGCATTGTGTCTGTGCCTGTTAATAGCTGGTAGTTACTTAGCCTGTGATTTAGATCTAAGGGTGAGCGGCCTTAATGAATATTTTACCGCACTTATTACACAAGAAAGTAATTTCCTTTGATAAGAGCTGACAGGCTTCTTTTTGCCATTTGAGAAGGTTGGATGAGTTCATTAGGTACCTAGACAGGGAAAGTGCATATTACCAGTGTAGATATGAAAATTGTTCTCCTGTTATCTCATGTAACTGTGTGTGTGTCTCTACTCAGATATCTGGAGGTGGAGTGGGAGGTGAAGAAGGGCTCTCGGAGGAGTTTTGGGAAGGAAGTGATGAAGGGTTCTAGCCCACGTGTGCCTCAGCAGGACAACTTCAGCGACTGTGGCGTTTATGTCCTGCAGTATGTCGAGAGCTTCTTCGAGGTACAGTTGAAAAGTGTTCCTTTAATCACGGGGCGTCCTGCTGCACAGTGACCTTTGGAACTGGCCTGCAATAATAAACATACATAGGCTAACATTAGTCTGTTACAACAGGGGTAGCCAGGCTAGCTTGCATGCTTGTATTTAGTATTTTTGTTTTTTTATGTACAGAGAGTTAATGCTGGACATCTATATTGTTGATCCATGAATACTAGTATTGAAAGATAATGAGTTTTATACCTATGGGGACATTCCCACTGTTGCCATGTTAATAGAAATAAACGTTCTAAAAGATGTATTTTGTTGTCATTTCAAGAAGACAACTAAACAATACTGGTCAGTCAGAATAAGCTGTCCCAGGACTGTAGTGTTAGGGGAAAAAAGGTTTTAGTAAAAATTCATATAGTGTCCCCACTTCTCTGTAACATGATTTTAGAGAAATTCTATAATGCTTAGAATATGAACAGTTGTGTTAAATGCTTTGAACATTTGAGTGTGTGGTTCTTATTTGCAAAAGCATGTTCTTACGTTTGAACATAAATCTGACTTCATACATTTAATTTTTAATGTGCTTATGACCCATGTTAAAAAAAAAAACAAAAAAAAACTGAAGCTAGCTCTAAAGTTGACAGAACTAACTGTGGTTCTCTTTTCTTGTTTTCTTTTTTTTTGTTAAGAGTCCTCTACCAAGTTTTCATCTCCCCATGAACTTATCGGACTGGTTTCCACAGCAACGAATGAAAACTAAACGTGATGAGATCAAGGAGCTTATCCTGAAGATTCAGTCTCAACAGCAATTGAACAGGGAAAACTCTGGGCTGGCAGACCCCTGCGACAGCCCCTGCGAAGACCTGGATATTGGAGACGCCTTAGAATCAGCTGATCTAATTCCATCAGTCGGCTCTTGAGCTCCGCCTCATGCTGCTATGCTCTTACTATGACGTGGTCCTGTTGGCCCCCGCCGGCGGTCACTCGGGGGGCTTCCGTGATTGTACGCTGCTGGACGACTCCACCGTTAATTCTCCTGAAAACTGTTTCCGTTCCCCTCCTCCATTAACAAAAGAGCAAGAACACTTTTTAATTTGTATTAAATAAAAACATGTATATACGCTGGAAGGGGTTTTTTGTTCCTTTTTTTTGTTTTTCTTTTCTTTTTGGGTTTTATTGCTGCCTTTTGTGGAATTGACGTCTTTCATCTCACGTCTCACTCTTGCGCCATCAGTGGGGTTGAAAAAGAAAAGTATTCGTTCATGTGATGAGTTCATGAGGGTCACAAATTGGCCTTGGTCACGCCGTAAGCCTGCAGGATTAGCTACAGTACTGTTTAATGTCTGTTCCGTTTGTACTTCGACTCATGCTTCTGACTGTACAAAACAATTTGCTGTTGTTTGTAGACTAAATATCCGAAACAACCTGGATTTTTTTTTTTTTTTATAAACATCTTAACTCCTCATGGCATAACACAGTTGCTAGTCAGTGCCTGTCGAAGCTTTATACGATGTGACCACATCTAGGTGGACTTCATTTTCAATATTAAAACTATTTGAGATGCAAGAGTGCACATCTGCCTTAGTTCATACAAATACAAGCATTTGAAGTGTCCGTCACGAGTGTTCCTTTCTATTCTTTCGTCTGCAATAATTGTTATATAATTATTACGTAACTCTGTAATAAACTGACAAAAAAGAATTACAGTACATGACAAAATCAGAAGAATTATTTTTTTTTTGTACGTGGCTCCTCTTAAAGAGCAGCAGGCCTCCACACCAGAGCCTAAACAGGATTTCAGTATTAAATTCTTTGGTTCTTCTCTGTACTGCCAACAGCTGGGCATCACAATTATGACTATATATCTCTCTCTCTCTCCAGAAAAAAAAAACATTCAGTTTCTCAGGTTTTGTCTTTTATAGCTCAAGTATTGAACTGAACAGCTTTGCTGTAGTTTTCAGAAACTGCTGAAAATAGTTCTCCTAATTTCCAAATAAAAATATTGTCAAAGTTCACTCTTAAACAAAATGGCAATAATTACCTTTGATGTACTCCTAGTAGTGTTTTGCCATCCAACTGGTCTCATTGCGAGAGGAGAGTGTTGATTACAGCAGTGTCTTTATACTTTTCCTTATTAAATAAGATGTGATTCAGGTGATCACTAATCAGTCCCTCATAAAGCAGAATGAGGTGCCTGTGTAGGAATTTACAGTGGCTTGCAAAAGTATTCGGCCCCCTTGAACTTTTCCACATTTTGTCACATTACAGCCACAAACATGAATC
>JBBPCX010000160.1:19120348-19138227 GCA_037974365.1 Hydrocynus forskahlii
CTAATTGCCTATAATTTCCACCTGTTGTCTATTCCATTTGCACAACAGCATGTGAAATTGATTGTCAGTCAGTGTTGTTTCCTAAGTGGACTGTTTGATTTCACAGAAGAGTTACGTTGTGTTGTCTAAGTGTTCCCTTTATTTTTTTGAGCAGTGCATATACATATATACTAAATATTTGCTGGGAGGAGGAGACATAACAGGTTGATGGTGGGCAAACGAAACTAAATTTCTTATATTTGTTGATGGACACAAAACAAGCTGACAAGTTGAACATCTTATAACTCAAGCAAACAGTCATTTTGGCCTGTTTTATGTTACCCCTCTAAATGTTGTTGAGGCTTTAAGAGGGTCTAAAGTGTCAACCCGGACTCCCAAGACCTCCTGTATTCCACACTGGATTTAGTTCTTAACCTCTCACACTACAGTCTTTGCATTCCGTTGGGGCTTATTATCTAGTCCCTGCTATGAATTATTCAGAACTGACTGTGAAGTTCTGTAGTTATGAGGTCAGGATCTGTCGACAGGTCTTTAAAGTTCAAGGGACTAAAAGTAATTGCCCCCCTCCACTCTCTCCGTATGTTTGTAGGTAAGGATGATATGGAAATGTGTGAGCTGAGTCTGGAGGAGACTGGATTGACCCGAAAGCGGGGAGCGGAGATCCTTCCCCGGCAGTTTGAGGAGATCTGGGAGCGCTGCGGAGGGATCCAGTACCTGAGGACCGCCATCGAGACCCGGCAGGCTCGGCCCACCTATGCCACCGCCATGCTCCAGAGCCTGCTGAAGTAGAACTACACGCATACACACACACACTCACCGTGTGGACGCTGACGCACGTGCGACCGACCCCTAAGGCACTGCCATTCTAGAGTGTGCTCAAGTAGACCCCCGTCCACGGACGAACATGGTCTCTCTAGATCAAAGGGAAGAATGCAGTTCCTAACATAGTCCACATTCCGAGCACAGTAGGACTCCCGACTCGTTAGTGAACTGGTTTTTATTGCTAGTTGTCATTTACACCGTCTTTGTTGTTTAATTTCTTTTCGATTGTGTTTTTTCCTTTGAAACATTGATTTACAGTGAATCACTACATTGGATATTGTTTTTTTTTTTCCTTGCACATTTTCCTCAATACATCTACGACTAAGAGGCCTTAATAACTATAATAATTGCCAGTTTGACTCTCAGTGTATGTTTTTATTTTGTATGTGATAAATCTTGATGAATAATAGTTCATAATTATTTACAGTTATTCCGGTAGGAACATCCTAACACCCTAAAAGTCCTTTATATTTGAAGCAGACCTGCTTAAATTAGATTTTTACCCATTCCACTTTTGATATGACACTCATAACTACTGATATTGTGGTGTTACACAACTGGAAAAGTCTTTCATAGTTCCAAGCTTTTGGAAACCTTGCACAAGTACAGTAATGTAGTTGTTTCTTGTTTATTGATGATTGCCATGGGAATATCATTGTCATTGAACACTACGTTTGCACTGAGAAGCGAAAGGCTGAAAAACACTCATCCATAGTTCAGATTGAAACTCTAAAGATGCACTATATTTTTCTGAGCAATTTTTCTAAACCTCTTTAACCATCCCAGCTGAAACCCAATGCTCTTCTGTCTACTAGCGAATGTACAGAACTTTGGAATTTGCATTACTTCTTTCACAAAATTTTCGACGATGCATTTGAGCTACATTGTATTGCAGCAATCTACTTTATTCAAACCTATTTTGCTTAAAACTTCTCCTTTTCACGATTTTCATTGTGCTTACCCCCACTTGAGCTACCCGACAAGGATTCTTCCAGTGATTTTTTTTTCCCTCAAAAATAATTTAAAGTGTGACTTTTTTTTGTTGTCATTATAAAATCGAGGATGGTTTCTGGGTAAGGAAATGTATGCAATACTTGATTAACCATGCATTCAAATTATGGGTGGTTTGGTTGCTGTCGGACCAAATGTGTATGTTAGCAAATAAGTGATGACTCCTGGGGGAAACTTTGAACTTTGTACAAAGCTGAATAACATCCTTAGCTGCTGTGTGCATGACCTCACAAGCAGAATAAACTCGGTATTCTTCCCACCCTGTTCTGTTCCAGTGCACTCCTACTTCCGCAACGTATTTAATACAGAATCGTTTTATATATCCTCACTGTCAAAAGCTCCTAACCCTAACCCTGATTTTTCCATTTTTACTTGCTACAATTATTTGCACTTCACATTGTGTGAACATTCCACGTTGAATGGACCAGTCGAGACATCCAGAGGTACTTTTACATTTCCGGCATTTAAGAGACGCTTTTATCCAAAGCGACTTCTGTTCCCTAACTACAGGGGACAGTCTCCCTGGAGCAACTTGGGGTTAAGGGTCTTGCTCAGGAACCCAGTGGTGGTCTGCTGAAGGTAGGATTCAAACCCATGACCTCTTGGTCCAGAGGCAAGTATCCGACAAACTAGGCCACCACCACCACCTGGAATATACAATTGTGGCCAAACCTCTGCACCATCACTTCCGTACAAATTATAGGACAATTTATCAAATAATTTGTGTAAAAGCTTTTAAATATTTCCATACACCTCAGAGTTTGTCATTGTTGGTTTAATTACAGTGTGTCTCACACTACACCAGTGTGTGCAGATCAGATCCACCTGAGAATCGTCCGAACACACTTTAGTGAAAGGGAGGACACTCCAAAAAATAAACCGACCTTTTTGTTCAAAGGCTTTAACGTTGTCGGTATCGCAGATTGTCTTAAATGTAAACAGCGACCCAGAAAGAGTTCTTCCAATAGAATCTTGAATGTGTCAATGTATTTCTCTCAGATTTAAAATTGTTCAAATTGCTGAATTCTTGGTTTAGGTGAAAAAAAAATCCAGCTTTCCAAAGGTTTTGCCCAGCACTGTAATCTTGTTATATAAATGAATATAATAATTAAAGTCTAAAACATTTTTGCTTCTTCTATAAAATTTCCCTTTCTCCATGGTTTTGTTTCATTCAGGTGTGGCTGTAGGGTGTAATGTTTCTATGGAACAATGCAGATATATTTTTATGATCAAATGGGCATTTGGGTTCACTCCAAGTTACTGGAGATCTGTCACATGCAGGATTAATGGTATGATGGTGATAAACAGTGGCTGCGGAACAGTAGAAGACTTAACGCTACTTAAGGACCGTGTTCATAGGGATTCACGACACTTACAAAAGACTTTGAAGATCCCTTATTAACATTTATAAAGGCTTGTGTTGATGTTAAGTTGGCATAACATTGATTTCTGCTAGAATTAGGCTGTCATGAGACTCTGGGGTGAAATGACAGCGTGTTACAACAGTTGGCTTTGTCAAACCTAATGACAGCAAAAGTCAATGTCAAGAAAAGTTAAAAGAATTGCCTGTTAACTTTTTCGTCACTTATTAAAGACTTATGTACGAGCTATGTAGTCTTATGCACACCACCTTTAAGTAAAGTAAATTGTGAAACTGACACTGCCATCTGGTACTGTTATATTTGACAGTTTTATCTGAAAGGGGTGAGCTGTGGTTTACAAAACTATTTAACATAAAAATAGTTAATGGAATCTTCATAATGAATCTAAATGAATATAAGTCAGCAATAAATGGTAGATTGGTCCTAATTTCTTGCAACCGGCACTGGAGGAGCAACCCTATGACCCCTGTACAGGTGTTGGAATATCTGATGAAATAAGTGACAATCACTGAAATATTTCACTGAAATTTCCGTTCCTTACACTGTGTGTGTGCTCATTGGTGGGCAGATGATTTAAAAGAGTTTTTCATTGCATAATAAAAGAAACATCCTCCTTATCGCAGTACATTCTGCTCAAAAACAAAAGCCAGCCGCCAAGTATTTTATCTTGGGAATTTCTCTTGAAGAAGACACGGCAGCCTTTAAGTTAAATTGGAAAAATAATTTTAATTTTCACGCCAGTGCAAAGTTTATAAAAGAAAACAAAAACGATCAGCCCCGCTACGTTCACATCGGCATCACCATCATTTGAAACCCATCACTACACACGAGGAGGCTTTGAAGCGCAACAATGTCCATATTCTGACGCCGCATGAACAATTAACAGCAAAATAAGAAAAGCCATTAACTCTAACAATGTAAGCCAAAGAACCTAGAGCATTTCCACAGTCCTTAACTACAGCTAAGAATAATGAATGGAGATCGCTATTAAACAAATGCAAATGATTTTGATTCTTTTTCAGTGGGAATTTTGGCTGGACTTCATTTCAGCCTACGCGTCAGGCTAGGGTACTATTTAAAAACGATTCGAAAAAAAAAGAAACAGTTAACATTGTTTGAGAACATTGAAAGCAAGTGAACAACTCCTGAACACATCATTCTCAGACTTTTCCCAGGACAGACAGAACAATGGCTCCATTGTGAGGGAAAACAATAGTCGAAAAAGTTTTTCCCATCCATGAACAGACCCATAATGTCCCCACCTTGACCAATTGATGTCGTCCCCTTTGACTTCTCTTCGTTTTATTGATAAATACTTCATGTGTTTGTGTAGTCACTTGAAAATATGAATAATGCCCCCCCATCCACCCCCCCCCCAAGCATACATTGCCCCCATGCCCTGTTTTGTGATATTTTAAAAGAAACGCACACGCATCCAGTCTATTACTGAAGAGACGGCTTTCTTCAGCCTCAGAATAAAACAGTTCATTATCAGCTTTCACATTCATAACACTCTCTCTTTGGTCCTCCACAAACATATTACGAAGTCCTGTACTCATCTGGCCGTCTCGGTTCTGTGAAAAGGAAAGAAAAAAGGTTATTTATTTTAGAAAACGGTTTGCACTTCTTTGCTTTACAGTTCAATGGCTAAACAGTTTCAGCTTTATTAAGGCCCAGCATGGCCACAAAGGCCACCTCACAATAGGCTGCCTCATTTGAAGGCTCAAGGCCTGCACTGATCTAGACTACTGGGAATGTTTTGGTTACTGTTTCTTGTTGGCTGGACGTAGAAAAGCATGGCAGTTCTACTGAATGAAGCAATGCTGCTCTGATACCAGTGGACAGAAGATTTAGCCAAGTAGCTTGAGTATGATCAAGCTAATCACTTAGCGTCAAAGTCGGTCTGCTGTAATTAACTTTAACCCCCACTAAAACGTCTGAGTAGCCTCTCAGACTGGAAAAACACTGGGATTAGAACATAGCGTAAATTCCAGAGCTTGGGCCAGTAGCTTCGGAAATCCCACGCTAGCATAATCACCAGCCATATGCTAGCGAGTCTACCAAGGGCTATCTAAAGTCCAAGATAACTCTGAAGCTTTTATTTGGAACCTTCAAATAAAATGTTCTCCTAAATGTAATCAGTCAGTTTTAGTCAAGTTTTCTTCTTGCAGTTTTACATTCAAGTTACATGGCCATTGTAGCCCATACCCAACAAACTATCATCTAACTCATCAGACAGCCGGAGCAGAGCTGAGTAATCTAAAATTAGAATCAGAAAACTTTATTGATCCCGGAGGAAATTGCATATGTGGTTTCTGAGACTTCACGACTTACTATTATCTATAAATACGGACATCATTCGGGAATTGAGATAGCTGTTGCTGTTTAACTATACAAAACAGAAAACAGAATGTCATATACAAGATGCTGGAGGGATACAAGCTTCCATTTCTCATTAATTGCATTAGCAAAATTAAAGAAGCAAACTTTAGATTATAGATGACACCCATTAGATTCCGGGTATCAGTTTTGGGGAATATCAGCAGAAAATGCCGGACATCAGAAGGGAAAAGAAATGAATCCAATCAAGTCTGTAAGAAATCTGATCACACAGCGTGATGACATCATGTAAGCTGTGTGTCTTAACAGCTCATTCTTAAGAGTAGTGGCGTTTAAAGAAGAAATATTGGATTGGTGTCTGCCGATACTCAGGGTTTCAAAATCAGCATCAGCATTGAGGAACCATAATTATTGATTTATTAATTATTATGAGCTAAGCCTTCAGATTGAGCCACAAATGTCAAAACTTATCTAATCGTATATTAGCATTGCGTTAATAGTGTGACGTGTATTTTTTCTTTGTTTGCTCTTTAATAAAATTGCTCCTATCTATAAACGTTTGAATGGTTGATTCCACAATCACTGAATTACATTGGTGTAATAGCTATATATTAAGGAAAGCTTGCATGGCTGTATGCACCCAGGTCCCACAGATCATCTCTGGAGTAGAATGGAATAGGAATAGAACTACCTAAATACCTCAAAATCAAACGTTTATGATTGGACATTTGGACATTTTTTCATTTTAAATCATCCTTAAAACTGAAATGTGTATTACTGGAATACTTATAGAGTTAGAGTAATACAGGCCCAATGATTCTAGTAAATAAAAAGGAAGTAAAAACAAAATTTAAACTATATTTAAAAGAATAATCATAATTGTATTATACTATTAAATTAAAATGAACTCAAAATGAACTGCATATATTTTTTTTTTATTTCACCAAATAATAAGGCCGTCTCTGTTTTAGGTACCAAACATTCCTTGGCTGGTTGACTTCATTTGGGGTGGATTTAAATTAGTTTTTTGACTGAACCATCACTTTTTGGAAAAATGTACAAGGTAAAACCTTTGCCTCTGCCTGCCAGCTGTTCTGTTATTTATCAGAAGTCTGAAGCCTGCAAGAAATAAGACCTACGTGATTCAACAATCCACTTTGGAGTTGAACAATGAGTCAAGCTTTATGATATGCACTACCACCCTTGAGGCTGATGGGTTTTGACTGCTCTACTGGAAATATCAGCAGGCATTTGGGGGGTGGAGGGTTGGGGGGGGACGACGACAAAGTGTTGCCTTATGGCATCCATACCTCAACGAGGGCTATAACACTGTCGGGATCTGCTGTCTATATGATTAACTTGTCAGACCTGGCAGTGTGGTGGTGTCGCGGTTTCTATAAAAGAGATGAATGCTCCATTAGTGGGACGTAAGCTTTCTCAAAAACAGAAATAGAAATGCGTAAGGTGAGGAATAAAGACAGAGTACAAAGGAAAAAAAATACAGTGTCAACAGTACATTATCCCAAGGGGACAATCACAGAGGGGTGAAGCACGACAAGAGGACTTCTGTAAAGAAGATAAATTAGTAAGGATCTCTATGTACAAAACAATGTAGGTTGTAGGAAAGTCCATGTTTGAGTATTCTTTTTTGTTTTTTTTGGTTTTTTTGACACATTGCCGGGACGTCAGCTTCCATTACATTAACTCCTAAAGATGCACACCAGAAAATACTCGAACGACACATTATTTGTGTGGTGCGGCGCATTGTTAATGCTTTAATTTTGATATTCATCATTCATAAACCGGGCAGTGTCCTAAAACCTGGATAAAAGTCGACCGCATGTAGAGATCAAAATAGCAACAGCCACTGTACTGATTTTCCCTACCTGACACTCGTACTCTGGAACAGCAGGGAGCTTTTTTAAGCAGGGGCCTGCTTTGTTTGTGTCGGAGTGTATAGAGGGGCGAGTTCAGGCGAAAGAGAAAGTGCAGCTGCTAATCTCAGGAATAGCATGAATGTAACAGAATCTGAAATATGGGTTACTCCAGTCAACTCTCAACTCTCTTCATTTTCTTTATACTGAGAACTGTTGTAATTCCAAGAAAGTGTCCATATCATAGAAAACTGAATTTGCCTTGATTTTTTTTTTTAATAATGTAGTTTGCCTTTCACTCCCCAGTCCAGATTTGGAAACTAAGCTGCAAAATAAGCCTGTTTTGAATTCACAGTTTTTTATTCACCAGTATATTTACATAAATCCACCAAATCAGCCTATTTAAGTATAGCTCCACCCAGTCACACTGAAATTCTAAGGAGTGCTTCAGCCTGGTCTGCTTTTTGAATGATTCACAACCTAGGCCAGCCAATCAAAACAGAGGTCATTTACATGTATTTTTAAGGCACAGTAACCATCTGTTTCATTGTAGGGCACAAAGAGAGGTTGGAAAATGTTACATAGAAATGAAACACAACTGCCTTTGGCACGAAAACTAAGTGTACATAAGCAAAATAATTAAAATGCAAAAAATGATATGGATACAGTGTCGAAATCTTTGTTAGTCTTTATTTGCTAGCGTAATGCAATGTAATATAATTTGCTTTGGTAAATGTGCATATTATTATTCAGCAACTACTAGAGATGTGACAGTACAATTCCTTGTGTCAAATTGTATTGTTTTATCATGCATGATAGCTAGTAGCGTGTGTGTTAGCTTGTAGCTAAAGCACTAGATCAGAAATGTACTTTTTAATGTTGAATGTTGTAATCAACTGAAGGTAATACGCAGCTCCGGAAAATAAAGAGACCACTGCAAAAATGTTCAGTTTCTCAGGTTTTATCTTTTATAGGTACAAGTATTGAACAGAACAGCTCTTTGCTGACAATATTTCTCCTACTTTCCAATTCAAAATATTGTTCTTTGAAGCATAATTGAAAAGGAAATGACGATACATCAAAATAAGAGAAACGATGCAGTGCTTACATGACAGAAATCTCTTGTTCTCTCCAACAAAATATCAATAATTACCTTTGACATGCTTCTAGTAGTGTTTTGCCATCCAACTGGTCACATTACAAGAGGAGAGTGTTGATTTACAGCAGTGTTGTTTTTTATACTTTTCCTCATTAAATGATTGAGGTGCTTGTGTAGGAATGAGGTGCTTGTGTAGGAATTTAACAGACATTGGCATGGAATAATGTTATGCTCACAGAGATGCTGATTTAAAAATAAATTGCAGTGGTCTCTTTATTTTTTTCTGGAGCCGTATTAAAACCACTGAATCAATTAATGCATTTGGTGATCCCTGGTTACCACATGGAACACTGGCTGTTTCTTATAGGAGTTAAGAATGGAAGCCTACACCCACAGGTGTGTCCTGACCATTTAAAGGGTTTTATATTTTTAAGGAATTGTTAATTACACTGACACCAGCCTGGACTGTGATCTAGCCCTCAGTGGCTAGTGACTATCTGAAGGCAGGAGGATAAGCCTCTTACCACAGAGGTACTATCTGGAACAGTGTCCAAGAGGCATCTGACATTGTGCTGTTCTCTTACTTTAAAGCTTTCGCTCTGATTACTTGCTGAAGGATTATGTGAAAAGTGCAGTGGGTAATCCGGAGAGGCTTGACCTGGCCATGTTAGCCTTGTTCTCCCATCCAAAAAAGGATACTGTTACATGGGCTTTACCTTCAAACCTATAAAAAGGCACAGAAGCAACAACGAGACAATGGAGAAAGTAGTTCTGCATTCTTGATAAATGTGATTAGACCATTATGAACGAGAGGAGTGTGGAAATGTAGAAACACTGCAAACAGCTACTTCATGTTGTAGGATATTTATGTAGAAACTGGTGAGTTGCATAAAGGGTGAATTCCGGAAAAAGTACGACTCTCTTCCACAGAGTAATAAAACTTTTCAAAATCGTACAGGATCCAGGTGCTTCTTTACTGCTTCCCTGAAAGTGACACAGACTGTCCCACTTTACCAAAAAGGCAAAAAATGTTTTCAAAAAAATATTTCAAAAACTTTTTAGTCTTAAATCTGACAACGTTTGCATTATTTTAAACATAAGACTTTCCAGTCTGGTGATATATTTTTGTTACACAGTTATGTAATATTGGGAATTTAAGGTAATTGAAAGAATTATTGTTTCATTACATTTCTGGATAATTTAATTAAGACTTTGTTTTCGAGAGAAACCTTGGAACTCCCTTTAAAACATAGTCTTTCATTTAATGTAAAAACTACCTTATTTAAATTACTATACTGATCGTTTCTATTCTATTCTCTCTCCCCCCCTCTCTCTCTCTCTCTCTCTCTCTCTCTCTCTCTCTCCCTAGGCAAAGAGTCTGAAAAAACAGAATTCCCCTTTAAGATGCAGGACTAATGAAGTAATGAAAATAAGTAATGAACATTGACAAAATGCTAAATATATATACATAAATATGTATACAGTCTTATGCAACACCTTTGGTCAAATGAAGTGTTGTTTTTCGAAGTGAAAATAAGTTCACATCCTCTACAGAGCGCCAGTTAAATGTGCTTTTTTTATTTAAATGCACAGTTGCTATTTATTTATACTTATTTGACATGTTTTATAAGGCCGCATTTTAGTTTGTTTTTTCCCCAGTGTGTTCAGTTCAGCAAATAAACAATAATTGCACATTCAATTGTGCAGAGATTTGTTCCCTGTAAAGGATGTGTTCATTTCTTTTCACATGATTATTTTTTTTTATTAATGACGGTTGTTATAGTTACGGCCTCATTAAACTGTCCTGCGTTCACCTGCATTCACGCCTCTGAACAGCGTGATCTCATGCTTTCAAAAGGAGCCGTTGTGATTATTTTATGCCGCTTATAATGGTAAGAAAATCGAGTCGAGACAGAACTAATAATCCTGATCTCTCGGAGCACCTAGAAGCACCTAGATATTTTCTCTTCTCTGCTGGTGTGGAGGTGTGAGATTGAATCCTAACTGTTTCTGCATATAATATGTTGAATAACCCTTTGAACGAGACTTCCTAGTGTGAAAGCCGGACTGACCAGCGGTAGAGTTCTGGAATTCTAGAGGCGAGGTAGGTCTGACTATAAGACAGCCAAGAATGGTCACTGTGTGTAAGTGCACGAAGGACATACAACCAGAAAAAAAAAAAATGTCAACACAGTGAAATTTGACGAAAAAAGACCTGCTTACACTAAAGCCAGTGTCTTTCTGGTCCGTACACATTTCCTGTACATAGATATCAAGAGTGCAATGACGGCAAAAACAAAGGTGAGGGCCCCCGCGAGGCAGGCTAGGAAAAGAAAAGGGTCTAGAGGCACGGAGACCAACTCTGCACATCTCTCCCCGTTAAAGTGCCAGAATTTACCTACGGGACATCTAAAAGGGTCAAGAGAGACAGTTAGAGCATCAACTCATGTGATAACATGTAGAGCAGATATTGCATTTAGCTCTTTTGATATTGCTGTGTTCTTTGTATGAGCATGTGTGTGCTTGCTCTTTTTATCCTTGCAGGGTCCCAAGATCCCATGAGATATTAAGACTAAGGAGGAATTGCTTAGTGAGAATAATGGTAACACTTCACTGTATAGCAGCATTCCTAAGGCTGCATGACACTTTCATAAGCCTTTTATAACAATGGACATGCAAATACATTAACACTGTAGCAACATAAGGCCTTATTCTAGACACGGATTAATAAAACTTATTCCAAGTTGTCATAAGGGTTGTTTATCTTTGTTGTCATAAAGGGATTGTGTAGGTGTCATATCATCAATATTATCCTTCAGTAAAATGTTACCAGAATATATTTCAGATAACACACAAAGGGAAGTACTTTAACCCTTAGAAGTCGAAGTTGAAAACTGCTTTGGTTTTACTATGCTCAAATGCATTTACACATAGAGAGTTTGTTCACATTGGATTCCCATTCTGTAACGACTGGTTCCGTCACTGGTACAACTAAGTTTTCACTTTTGAGCCATAAAAATATATGTATATAATAATATACAATAGGTATATAATAATATCTAATATAAAAATATATATAATAATATTAGCAGTCACAAACCTTTCGAATTACACTCCTACAGGAGGTTCTGAAGCTGAACATATTAATCAGATATGAACACAACTACACATTGAAAGGAGACACTCAAAAGAAAACAAAGAGTATGAGATAAATATAATTACTTCTTGGCACGTGATTTGGATTGAAAGTTCAGGATTGGAACTTTCTCAGTTTTTGGTTTTGTTATAGTTGACGATAACTGTGACTTCAAGGGGTTAAAATGAAAATTGTCTTGTATTTGTAGATTTAAATCCAAGTATTCCGTAACTTTCATTTGAATGCAATGTAAATTGAAATCCAAGGCTTAAGGTTACGGCAGTGTATAAGCTAAGGTCACCTTGCTGTAGTGACATGAGTCCCTGCAAAGATAGAAAAGTCGGGCTGTGAATATGGTTGTGTGTTGCTCCTGTAGTGTGCTTACATTTGAGCAGTAATGACAAAAATGCCCATTGCTAAGAAAACAAGTTTGCCAACGTAGCATCAGAAACTTGATTGGACTGTGATGTGATGATTCTAAGCAGCAAGACCCCGCAAGATGAGTCCTGTCATGCTGTTTGGCATCAGCTGTGGTCAGCTGAGTAACGTTTTTTCAGAGATTTGTAACTTTAATCTTGTTTAGGCGGTGTGTATGGTGAGGTACCTGCAAGCCGCTCCGTGCCCTGGTACAATTTCACACTCTCCACCGTTAAGGCAGAAATCAGGCTGGACGACGCAGAGGCTCTGGCAGGGCAGTCCGTCCACCGTGACGTATCCCGGTTCACACAGACACTCAGCCTCCTTCGTCCAGCGGTTCACCACGCAGCGGGAAAACTCGTTGCAGGCCAGGAACTTGCAAGGGTCAGCTTGATCACCTAGAAGAATGGGTAAATTGGATTACATTAGTATTAATGAAAGGCATCTTACAGAATAGGTCCTATCACTTTCTTCTCCTTAACCAGTCTGCTGCAGTCTGAAATTATTAAGGACAGGGGCTGGGCACTGGCTCTAATGAGTACCCAGAATGCCCTGCCTGTAGCGATTTTGAATGATTTTTTTTCTTCTTCCATCTCCACATATAGTTTTTTAAGGATGAACTCGAGTGTTGAAGCGATGTGCGCTTTGCAAGCAAACAATCTTTAAGTCATTAAACTAGAGATAAAGGAACAAAATACTGGGGTTGAACTAAAGTCTTCAAGGAGAAGCTTTGTGATTCGATTACAGTTCCTCAGGAAATTCCACCACACTTTTTTTTTTCCCATTCAGAATCATTGCTAAAGTCAAGGGATAAGGGATTTTTAGCTTGTAAATTTTTTTATCACAGTAAAAATAATCCATCAAATCATACACTAACAGACAAAAATTGTCTTAAAAATCTTGATCTCAAACATCTTCTGTTTTTGTTTGTTTTCTTTAACCAGTTTTCTCCATTGTTTAATTATGGGGTATTCTCATGTACTAATTAGGTCTCCCTCTTCCACACAATACTATCAAGTTGGGAGGGTGAAGCCTCACCGCTTCATTTCAGACTGCTACAAATAAAATGCCATTAGACAGCTCTACACGCTCGTCTGAGAACAGTCACTGCTATGTCCGCAAACAGATGCCCACACTGGCTCCTCTGAAGGATCGAGGCCAATTATGCACTTTCAGATTTTGATTGGGCACCATGTGTCAGAAAGTGTGGAAAAATATAATTGTAATAATCTAATATTTGTCACCTTCTGCAACCATCCCGTACTGCGTATTATAATATGATAATAAAACATGGTGCTAACCTGGCTCCACATCTAGTGAACGACTGTCAATCTTGATGTCCAGACGGCGGGTGGCTGCATTGCAGAAGTCCTCCAGAACGCAATGGACGGCTTGGGTGACATTGTATGGCACAGACTTGGCAAATTTCATCTTGCTGTTGACCACCACGCTCCCGTTCCTGAAGTTCAGAACCTCCAGCTGCTTGAAGCCCGTCAGGTTTGTCTGCAGGTATGGCAGAAGCTGGGAAGAGAGCACAAAAAACTGCAATCTTCAACAAAACCAGCCTCGTTAAGCAGATTTCTCTCTGTGGCTTTGACCTTCTTGTCCTCTGTTTTTCCATAGCAAAGCTGGGAGCTAATATCACCGTACCAAAACGAAGTGGACATCTTGCAGAGTGTGTATAATAAGCTTTTGGACAGAAAATATCTCTTGAGGATCAGGATTTAATGAGGTCTTCGTAGCACATGATTCACACACTGAAGCTTGTTTTATTTTTTTTATTTTTTGGGTTTTTTTTTTTAAGAATAATCTTGGCCGGAGGAAGGACCATGGATTTGGCCTGAGTGCAGGAAAGGGTATAATGGCCTGCGGTGTGTGGAGCCGAGATAATCAACAAGAAAGTAAGCGCCTAAATCCAACTTTTAGAGGATTTGTGGGTTTTTTAACATTAAGGCTTTTTCTTCAATTACAGAACCCCATCTTCACACATTATACTCATAGAAGGTAGAAAAACAAGACCTCCTATAATGAGCTCACTCACTATGCATCTCCAAGAGTGCAGTACTTCACTTCAACCACTCCCCAGTAAAAAACTTTCGTCTGCTTGCGGGAAAAAAGAATGAGAACTATAGTGATGCATGCTAATTTGTTGCCTTTGTCATTAAAACACTGTTCTGCGCTAGAGTGAATGTGTTTGATTTATGTGAGGCAAAGGCATTCAAGTGCTGTGTGTTTTTTTTTTTCCTTACCCCGGGGCTGGCAGGAAACAAGCAAGCTCTGAGAGATGCCTTTATACGGGACATTAATGAGCCTATCCAGAGAGCTCAGTGGCAGACAACACTTTGAATGTGTGGATCTGCCCTGTGATTGGGTCATTCAGGATAGTGCCACTTTGAAGTGAAAGATCTCGCAGGGCTGCTGCTGTTTTCCATATGCCATGCCCCTCTCCGCTCTCACTTTTTGCGTTATTTGATGATGAGTCATGATTGCGGCGGAGACCTCTGTACAGTACATCAAGTGCAATTATAGCTCTGCCGGGAGGATTTTGTCCATTAAAGAACATTCTGCTATATATGTTTATTCCTCATGCGACTCGAAAAAGGGGCTGCTAGTTTAGAAACCCGCCTCAAGATATGTGAACCATTCAACTGAAAAAGGTTTGTTTCTTGTTCTAGCACGCAAATGCTATTTTAAAGAGATATGCAGTTAAACTGAATTAGCTATTAGCCATTGCCAATTGTGTCCTGCAACTGTTAGAAACTTTGCAGCCCCAACATTGCAGTAGCGATTTTCACATTTAAAGATTTGGAAAGACTTTGATGTATCTTCCTTTGATGTACAACCAACTCATTCCTTAGCTTCTTTTCTTTTAAAGGGTAAAAAAACTTGCTTCTGGCCCTGTTTACACTTGGTTTTAAAATGCATCTTTGGTGATTGAAGCACAAGTAGACAGCTGAGACACATGAAGCATTTTTAATGTGGGGGAATGCAGCGCTCTATGTCTTGGCTGTTGTCCATGAGAGGAAAAGTGTGTGTGTGTGTGTGTGTGTGTGTGTGTGTGTGTGTGTATATGTGTGTGTGTGTGTGGGGGGGGGGAACAAATGATTTTGAAAAGTGGGGGGTCCATGGGTTACATGCATCCCAAACCTTCCTCAGCAAGTGGTTTGAGTGTTCAGATCACAATGCGTATTGGTGGTCATTTACTTTTATTTAGTGCTGTCCAATTCTGATCCTATTATCAGGGCACATTTTAAACAGGGACTATGTTGTGCTAAACAAATCACCGTGTTCTGTTTTGCTCAGCGACCAAAGTAAGGTTTGCACAAGTTCTAGGATTGGTTGTCTGTTTTATGTTATAAATCAGTCCTATAGATTGATCTCCATTATTTGGGTTTGAACAATGTATGCTGGGAATTGTTGCAAGATGAACGCAACTAGAAATACAATATCAACTAGTGAATTGTCAAATGAAAATGGTGAAGCTCATACCGAAGACTACGACCTTCCTACTCACCAGTTCAATGAACCTGTTTTCCAATGTTTTATATTCAGGAGAGCTCTTGTTGAAGAGATCATCAGAGAACATCATGTTTGTGACACGCAGACTGAAGAACACCACTAGCTCTTTGCCTTTACTAGCTGTGGTCATCGAAGGTGTCGTCAGGTACTTAAGTGGAGGGATAACTGTGCTCTCAAAGGGATGTTCCTCATTTGGAAAAATATACCCAGTGCCGTAACTTAGGAGGTCGATGGTCTCTGTGCTCACTACATCCATCTGATCCAGCTCTCTGGCAAGGTCTTGCACCTCAGTGCTTAAGGTGTCCCCAGGTGAAGCCTCCTCCTCTGTTCCATCCATCTCTCCCATGTCCACAGGTTCAACTTCCTCCCCATCTCCAGGCTGTGTAGATGTCGCTGTAGTTAATTCCTCTCCCTCCTGAGCAGGTGCTGGTGTGATCACAGGTGCATCTGTTGAAATGACCTCAAAAAGTCCAAGGTCCACAGATGCAGGACTTGGAGGAGGCACTGTTGCAGGAGTCTGTTGTGACGCTGATTCAGTGATGACCTCTGGCTTCTCAGGGAGAATCTGGCTGGTAGTTTCAGGGATAGTTTCGCCAGTGTCTTCTTCTGTTTAATGAAATGAAAAATGAATCGAACGGTATTGTGTATTCCCATGAATAAAAGCAGCATTGTAATTTAGCAAATATTTAAGGAATTTTTTTATGAAGCCTCTTCATCTAGCTTTTTTTTCCCCCAGTATTTGATACATCAAGCTTTTTATGATGGATTGTTTTACAAGGTCTTTATATGATGCTGTTATTTTACAGTTAACATCATAAAACAATGTTGCACCTTTAGCATCTCCTTATTCACCAAATCGACAAAAATCCGAATCTTTCACAGATTAGGGTAATAAAGGGGAAATTACTGTTCGGAGCTACACGAAGTGTGTCTTGGCAGATGATGCTGTTGTAATTAATGAATTGTCAAATGCCTTGTGTTTTGGGTGCATTAAATTACAAACTAGGCAGAACATTTATCAGTGGAGGCAGCACAAGGTTTAAAAATAGCACACTAATTCGCCCCAAGAGGTTGGGCTAATTATTAGCGCTCACGCAAATGCGCAGTTGCAGTATGGATATTAACTGCCTTTAATCATGTTATGTGTGTTCATCTCAGCACAAAGAGTGGAACATATCACTTCGTGTTAACATCAAACAATGTTCACCTCTCTTGATAATTTCAGATTCCTCAGCAGGAGATGGCTCTTCCTGTACAGCTGCCTCTGTGTTTTCATCAGGTTCCACTAAAGTTGATTCAGGCTGAAGACCAGCTGCAATTTCCTCATCTGGGTCTGCTGTTGCGATTGCTGTAACCTCAGAAGATGTTTTGCCATCTTCCTTCATAACTGGGACCTCAGAATCTTCATCCTCAGGACCAGAGTAATCCACATGCTCAGGTTCAGTTTGATCCTCCTCAGATGATGTGCCCTCTAATGGTACAAAGGGCACATTGTCAAGCTCTTCAGGATGATGATAATCAGTGTCTTCACCAGGCTCTGTGTCTTCTCTGGAAATCTCTGGGGGAATAATCTTAATCATGTCAGCAGGAGGCTCAGTTGGTTCTTCCTCAGGGACAGGATCTTCACTTGGTTTCTCATCCTCAGGTTCTGGTACATTAACTTCATCCTCAAACTGTGGTGTATCAACAGGAGGCTCAGTGGATTCTTCCGCAGGTGCAGGGGCCTCACTAGCTCCCTCATCCTCAAACGCTGGGGTGTCAGTCTCTTTGGGTTTTGCTGCCTCTGTCTCTTTCCCAGAGTCAGTTTCCTCAACCTCCAGTTCCTCTTCATATTTCACTGACTCTGTGTCTTCTTCAAGTTCTGGCACCTCATCCACTTCTTCTAGTCCGGCTTCACCCCATCCTTGTGTTTTTACTACAGTAGCATCTTCCTCGGGTTCTGCTGTCTCAGTCTCTTCCTCTGTTACATCATCTTCTTTTTCTGGTTCTGATATTTCAACCTCCTTTTCTGATTCTGTTCCTTGATTCTGTATTTCACCTTCTGATATGTCAGTCTTTTCTCCATGCCCTATTGTCACATCATCAGATTTTTCTCCCTTTTCCTCAGCTTCTGAATAGGCAACTTCTTCTTTAGATTCTCTTACCTCAGCCTCTTTTTGGGATTCTATTACCTCAACCTCTGTTTTGGGCTCTGTTACCTCAACCTCTGTTTTGGGTTCTGTTACTTCAACCTCTTCTTGGGGTTCTGTTACTTCAACCTCTTCTTGGGGTTCTGTTAC
>JBBPCX010000160.1:19148738-19160008 GCA_037974365.1 Hydrocynus forskahlii
TCATTGGTTAATAATTTCTAAATTTTACAGACCCACGTGGAGACTGACCAATAGTATCGATTTATGAAAAAAAAAAACCAACAAAGACAAAAAGTGAAGTTACGAGGATTCCGCCAGACAGCGACGATATGTTAGCTTAGTGCTACCTCACTACTAGAATCCCAAAGGCATTTCTCCTGTTTTTTGAGTGTGTTTTGCTATTTATGGCCTGATCTCAAGGCCTAGCAGTTATCATGGTTTTTCACTGTAATTCCTGCCAGCAGTGGCTGTGAGATTCATGTTTGACAACTCTCACACTTGAATTACAGAAGCGTAATTCAAGTCATCAGAGTTGCTGTTTGAGCAGCTCACCCTGTACACCATGTCCATGTGCTCCTCTGAGCTGCTGAAGTTCTGGGCCAGGTCCGAAATGCAGAGCGAGTCGTGCTGACACGTGTGGACCCATTTCCGATACTCGCCGGTGCCGGGAATCCTGTCGAAAAAGATCCGGAATGCCTCCCACACCGCCTCCTGACACACTGCCGGAGAGAGACGAAAAAACAGTCAGGTGCTTCACATCACTCATTCTGGAGTCGCCGCAGGCCAACAGACACAATCTTTTCAAGTCCACTGCTGCATAAGCCACTGTTTTTTTGAACATGAATTATGGATCGCATGGGGCTCGTACTTCATCCTGATTGTGCTCATTCATTTTACACTCAACTGACATCGGATAAATTCTGACAAGGAAATGATATATGGAGTGCTTTGCAGCCCGTCCTTAGGTAGACCTAATTTCTTTTGTGTGCATTAAACATCCACGGTGTCTGTTTCCTATCACCACCATCATTTGATGTGATGGGATGTTTTCATTTTTGCCGTGTCACCCACCCTTAAAAATCACATTTAGTTCTCTCAGAAAGGCAGAGAGTGATTTCTCGGAACTGAACCTTGAGACTCTGCCTCTCAGTTGCGCTCTCTGAAGCTCGGACACAGGGGAGAGCTAAAAAGAAGAGAGAGAGACGGAGTTAGAATGAAAAAGAATGTCTTTATGTGGGCACGGAAAGCCACTGATCGTGGCCGGCTTTGATGCGGTTGTTGGCTCACTCCTGCGTCTGAGCACTGCTGGATGACAGAAGAGCTCCTCCCCCACCTCCTCCTCCCAGCTCCTATAAACATCGCTGAGATAAGAGCGTATTTTCACACTGCAAATATTATAGCCACGATGTCTCTGCTGCTTTAATGCACTCAGGAATTTCATTCGCGGCCTTTCAAGGCGAATGGGGCACCCCGCAGATTAGATTTCTCATACGCGGGAGTGTATCTGTGGCACCAGCTGATCTCCAGCAGAAGTGTGTGTGCAGTGCGCAGCGGTATACATGCTAAAAGTGTGCATCGTGATTGCCCACAAGGTCCGGCCTGTTGTGCTTGGGACTGAAGGTGCAGCTTCTGAGTTCAAAAGGCTGCTACAATTTAGCTCAATTGCTGTTCTCATTAATGCCCGGGTTATTTGTCCGACTTTGAAGTGCTTTATTGGTGACCGAGATGAGTTTTGACATCAAAGTGATGCCACCTTTTAAAATAATGAAGGCTGTGCCTCTTCACTGGATGAGAATGATGAGAATTAGTAAATTCAATTCTTTCATAGTACAGACTGAATTACTTTAGTACAATAAAGTATCGAAACATTGTCATTCAGGACCAGATTTCAGTAACTGTACTCATAAGCCAAAATGCCAGTTAGTCTAATTTGCATTATGCAAGCACAGTACTGACGCCTTCGCGATTAGCTACTCCTGATTACTCAGTGAATATACTTAATATACTTAATATACTTCAGAAAAAGTACTGAAAAAAATTAATCATTTAGTATACAATTTAATACATTCTGGTATTAGTATTGAAAATAGTGATATATTGGTGTGAAACAATGATATATACAAATACCGTCCCCTACACAGGTTGTATGTATACAAAGTATATGGATACTGTGAATTCAGTAAAGTGGGACACAGCCTGCATCCAGCATGCTGCCCCTCACCCCTTTACCTAACACTTCTGTATGTACAAGATATTGGGGGGAAAAAAATACATAAAATATGAAACAGTAATGTGCTTGTAGAGGTTGTTTGACCAGAAGGGTACGAGTTTGAAGTGAACTGCTGCAGATTTGTTGGTGTATCAGTGTGCATTTATATTTCATAGAGAAGGCAAGTGAATGTTGACCTAGCAAATGAATCCTGACTTAGGGGGGCGTTTGTAAAGAAACAATGGAAACCGCTAAATACTTGTCTAATTAAACATATATATACTGGGTCTATAGATATTGTGGAAACAGTCACCCATATATATAGTTATTCTATGCTCTTGAAACTCATTAAAGGGGAACTAAAACTAAAAGTAAGCTACTACTACTCAGTAAAGCCTGTTCAGATCTCTTATTAAATAATGCTTGGAAGCAAAACGATTGATGTTGTCTCTAGGGACAATCCATCCTAAACCTGTCAGACTGAGCCAGTTTACCGCTTGTGACAGTTCTCTCTTCAGCCTGACATCAGAAGGTGAATCAGAACAACAACTACTGGATTGGTTAAATCTTCATTTTTAAGATGAAAAGTTGAAAATCACCACAGCTTCAGTACAAAGTCAGTACAAAAAGCTTTTCAGTGATGAATAAAAGCTTTTCAGTAATGCAATTAGACTTTGACTATATGCTTTAGCGAGACTGTGCTCATGCGAGGTTAATATAGTATTCAAATCTTTTAAATATTCACACTTAAAGTTGTTCCACCCTTTCCTTTTTTTTAATAATGCCAGTGCTACCTGCTTATAAAATCCACATCCAACCCTGAGATGCTATGTTTTTCACACATTTTTCCTCTTACCTCTCAGTTTGTAGTAGGCTTGATGACTGGCTATGACCTCCCTGAGGGTCTCCTGTGGACACACCTTGACCCCTGAATGGAAAAAGGCTGACCTCCTGGTGCGATGCCTCTTCAGTTCAAATATGGACCTGATTCTGGACGTCTGCTTGGATGAGCTGAGCAGCTCAGTCAGGTGCAGAGAGCTGTCAGCGTCAGACGCTTGGCTCTGTCCACTGCCTTCTGGAGCGAAAAAAGTGAATACTGTTATTTGTCAGTATAGTTATTAATCAAGCAGAACTGATAGCTGTGTGTGTGTGTGTGTGTGTGTGTGTGATTAATGGAGAGGCTGGTGCACAGCAGAGCACTTGTTATTGTAATGGACGTGCTCAAAACACATTGTTCTCGTCACATTGCACGTTCTCATGCAGGATGGCACATTATCACCACGTATTATATTTTAAGCGTCTGTTGGCAGAGTAGGGGGAGTAAAGGCTGCTGTGTGTTGCGCGGAGAGGGAGAGGGAGAGGGAGAGAGAACTCATCCATCAGTCCTTTCACCTCACTGGCAGCAGTAATTATACCCTAAATGATACAATGTTGCTGCCTCATATTGGCAGTCGCCAAGGAAACAACAAAGATTGGAATCCTGTTTTAACCTCATCCATGCATTCCCATTCAATTCTCGGCACAGTCAGATACCTGATTACTCCCAGCAACTGAGGTGAGAGCTTGCTGTAAATTGACCTATTTGAACATCATTTGGGAGACGTTTTAACGCTGATATGTTGAAGGCGAGATTTCTTTTGGTTTCATTTCAATCCCCTAGGGGTGAGGCGAACCCACTTGAAAATGCAATTCTGTTGCTCTTTCTAGACAAGCCCCTTTTCTGTAAACAAGGCTTGATTGGTGTGACAGGTGGCCGGGCCGTCATAGAAAGAGCTTTGGACGCTTGATCGATTTGCAGCATCGAATATGTCAGCAGGCTCAGAGACTAGAAGGCTAAGTGGATCTGCGAGGAAAGGACGAGACTGAGAGAGAATGCTGACCAGGTGACCCGCCTGCCTTTTTGGACAATGGGATAAATATCAAGATGGCTGCATTAGGTTAATAGCCAGCCCTACTCGGGGGTCAAGGCCAAAGGAAAATCAATAGCTGGGAGCCAACGGGCAGCGAGTTGGGGCAAATACCTGTCAGTCCATCAGCACTGCTTTAAAAGATTAACATTTAAACTGCATACGCTTAGTAGCTTCAGCCAGTTCTGCTTCCTGCTATTTGGGTGGACAGAGCTACACGCTGGTCAAAGGCTAAATCAATTACTTCAGATTAATGGGCTTTCGGCTCTCCCAACATTTAGGACAAGAGGTACCAGCATGGTTCCATTGACTTGTATTGGCAAGTTAAGCAAATGAGACCATTCTGTAGTGTGTTTCATTCACTTACAGCCATGTTAGCGTACTTATGTGGTCCTTTAATCTAATCTTGTATGTCACTGGCCACCCTGGTGCACCCGCATTCACTACCGTGATGGCCTTATAGCACATTACTGCATGCTCCTGCCAGGACATTACGCAATGCATTCAAGGTTGTTTTTGGATCTTTAATGTATTCTTGGTACACCAGAGGACAAAGCTACGTTAGATGGGCTAATCAAAGGCTCTGATTGCATGTGGGGTTAATGAACGAGAGGAGATTCAGAGCACTCTTGATCCTAAACTTGAGTTTTATAATAAGCACTACCTGTAACTGTAGTATTATGTCGCCAATCAATTTTCATAGTTGCAACCCAACCCCATCTTGACACACGGGTGACCTGCAGGCCTAAGGATTTAAATGAGACTGTGGGAAGATCGATTTTTTAACTGCAGTCAACAGCAATACTAGTTAAGGGCCTATTATTCTTTAAAATTTTCAATTGCATATTTAGGATAACCCGCCTGTTAAAAAGATCTCATTTTCACATTCAAGGCAATTCGGATGTTCAGAAATCACTTTACAAGTGAATTCTTTAAGACTGGAAGTCATGCTAGTTTAAATAAATAACCCCAACGGTTTGGTACTATATTAAATAAAAGCCAGCTCCAGATCCAGTCCCAAACTACAGTCACTTTCATTATACTTGCACTTGTTGGAGTTTATATATGAAGACAAATAATAGTAAACATCTTGGTTCTTTTATCTAGAAAGTCTAATTAGGCTTCTTATAAGTATACAAAGTCAGAGTCTTACCTTCGCTAGCTGTTGCTGGTAGTGCAGAGAAGAACAGGGCAAGTAGAAGTCCATATTTCAGAGGCATGTTGGTTCAGCTAGCCTTGTGTTCTAGCTCATGGAGCAAATGTAGGATGTTCGGAAGCCTTGTCTACCTCAGGTAAATCTCTGGGAAACGGAGCCGGCCATTGGAGCGAGACACAATGTCTGCAAGCACAGCTTTGAGACTCATAATCACATTGGTCTTGATGTCTCCATATGGTAGGTGGTAGGAATTCCAGAATGTGACGGGTATGGCCAGACAGGAACCGATCAAGATAGCCCACCCGAGACGGGGGGAGGTTGTGTGATTGTGGCCGTACTTGAAGTGCCACAAGCCTCAGTGGTGAAGTTAAAAAAGCAGGCTCTGTTTTGGGAATAATCTGTTTATCTGCTGCTCAGACATAATCCCTGCTTTAGCCCATGGACTACGCCTGCGTTATCCTTTTAGTGGCTTTCTCTTTGAGCACCTGTTGGTCATGGCACTGTGATGGTTTTGACAGATTCTCCTAGCATCCTAACCCACCGCCCCTTGTCCCCTACCCACCAGTTCTAACGCCTACTAAACCCACGAATAGCCTAGCCTTCAGACTTTATCTCCTTACCACAGGTTTCTAGCTCAGTTTAGGGTCCTGCATCACAGACCACCCATAGCAGCGAATTTCTTCTTTAGTGGGCAGAGCCTCAGACTGTTGATGTGTCTCCTTCAGGGGGTTTAGACAGTGTCTTTTTCGCTAGAAACAGAAAAAGAGATGCTAGTTTAAGCTTGCTGAGGCAAAGTGCTTGTGGATCCTTTTACTGAGTGACAAAATCAATAATGTTTTTTTTGTCACTGATGGATTTCCAACATGGAGCTCCAAACTGTTAATGGAAGTGTACTGCTAACTCAGTGTAAGCACAGAACTTGCTACATTTGACCTTACTAATAATTTATCCGTTACCTCCCTTAAACCCTTATGTCAATCAGTCAAGAAATGTTTGGTGTCTTGAATTTGCTTATTTAGATATGGAAATTTGCATCCAGTGGCCTAGTTAGCAAGGCACCTATTATCAAATAAGCTTGCTTATATGATTTTAAACACATGTGCTACTACTGGTTTTATCTATCAGATATCATCCATTATTTAAATATAGTATATTTACAGATGTGTGACGGATTGCAGAAAAAAAACAACATGAATTGATTTAGTGAATCATTGGCCTACCATGATCTATAAGAACAGATTCAGTGTGCCTTGGCATAATTCTAGAACTGTATTTGACAGGCACACGCAAATGCAAATCTCTCAGTTTGTATTTTGACAATGGTAGCAGAGAGTGCTATCCAGAATCACTCACAGCCGGGATGAGATCTGAGGTCCACTCACATCCCATTTGCGGAGGTTCTTTCGTCTATGGGAACAAGAGGAGCCACTAAAGCATTTAGGCCAGTACTTTTCTCTCGGTGAATGCTGCACATATCCACGGAAAATCTGAACGTATCACACTTTTCCACAGCTTGGTAGACCATTCCCTACCAATCCTATACAGATGAGCAGTCTTTGTGAAGCTTCTGCCATCCGTGTCCCCTAAATGACCCATCTTTCAAAGTCACATGGGTTTTAATTTCTTGCTGTCTTGATCCAAAATCGAGGTAATCCGCTTCTGTTTAGCATTTTGCACATGCCACAGACCATGGCAGCATGTTTATTGTTCGATTGTATCATGCTGGGAACCTGTCCGAAATCATCTGCACACATCATGGTTCTCCTTTATTCAGATGTTTCCTTTAATTTGTCTCCAGTCTCATCGTACTGTACGATATAACCACCTGTCTGCACTTCCTCTGACGCACATGAGGCTTACCATATGTCCTTTTGAACTACTTGACCATGCAGAAGCTGGACTCACTTGTACGTTCAGCCATGGGGAAGTCAAGAGTAAGGGCTTGGAAACCTTGCAACCACCAGATGACCGAAGCCTCTCAAACCCAAACTTTAGTGCCAGGACTCATCTCTACATTTACCACTCAGTCTTTGGCAGACGAGACATTCAAGGCCCTGAACCAATCAATCATCTTGATTTTCCATGATACATTTTTCTTTGTCATAATCGACAACCTGTCAACCCGGTGAGCTCAGGCATTTATCTCTATTAAACACTCAGTACTGCCATTTTCATGCAACACCTCTCCAGCACACATCTCCAGGATGACATTTGATGAAGTGCTTCTGAAGCCCCCGCCCCCCCATCTTTATCTCCTCGTACGCCTGCTGGCCTATTCTCAAAGGCTGCGTATCATATGGAAATGAATCCTTTACTCTAAAGGATGTGATAAACAAGAATCTTCTTCTTCCACACTTTCCGATATAGCAGAATGACATTATTTGTTCTTCAAACGGTGAAAGAGAGAGAGAGAGGTGCTAACAGAGTGTTACGAACAGCACTGCAGACTAGAATGGGTTCAGCGACTTCGGCTGAATCCCAAATGGACGTGTCACCAAATGCGCCTGCCGTGATGGTCCCAGAATTGGTGGTAACACTGATGGCAATGAGAGCACAGCTCTTGTAGCGCTGTGTGAATGCATCCAGAAGGCTTATGACGCAGCAGCAGCCCCCCTATATGCATGAACCCCTACGAATACAGGATTTTGCCTCCAAAAAGCTACAAAAAGAGGTTTCCAGTACTAATTTGTGATAGGTGTAATGTATCCAGTTAAACCCTTCAGGCTGTGAGTACGCCATACTATGTTAGCATAGCTGTAGCATTACTGCTAATCCTGACTTTGTAGTCTGGCTTTCTTCTTGATATAGCCTTAGTTTGCTAAAAATAATCTTCCCCCACACTGCCTTAATCCCCATGCGTAAACAAAGGTCACCCATGGCAAAGGGCTTGTGACTTTTGCCAAATGGGGAAAAAACAACTGGGTGGTATAAGGCACTGTAATCCTATTGTGCTCTCCGTCTGATTCGATCTAAAGTGTGAAGAGGCCTCCTTATGTGTGTGTGTAAGAGTTTGAGATAAAAAAAGGAAGGGATTGGAAACCACAGCGTCTTCCACAGGCCTTCTACAGGTGGGTAGTTACTGGTAAATGTTCACTTTTTTCTTAAAAGGAGAGCTGTCCTCTGCTGAGAGCTGACACTAACTGTATAAAACAGTAACTTTTTTCCTTGTTTGGATGCACAAAGAGACACATTTGAAAATGAACACATGCATATTTTATGCAGTCTTTCTTGTCAACTGTGAAAAGGATGGATGGTGGACGCCTCCTCGATCTGCATTGTATGAATGTTTTATAAATTAGGCTGAGCGATCATTGTGTTGCGGATGGCTCCATTCCAGATAAATGCGCCTTGAGATGATGGCAAAAAACTCATTTTGCTATGTAAAGGTTTCACAGTTTTAAAAATTGCATTCTTTTTTATTAAATAATTTTTCTTATAAAAGGCATTAAGTCTTCTCTCATAGTATTTTCTTAGAATAACTTAAAAGCTCCCTCACAGAAAGTTATTATATTATATTATTTTATATTATATTATATTATATTATATTAATTTGGTTTAAGAGTAAGTATTGCTGTAATGCATAGTTTTAAAATCCATTCATGGTGAAGCACACGCATGAAGTAAAAGTCCTATCTTTTTAACTCATTTTTTAATATATTTACCACTTTTTTACGTCCATCATTACATGCAGGTTCACTGGTTTTGGAAAGTAAATAAAATTGTTATATTTTTGTTGTGCACATTGAGACCCCCAGTTCCATTGACTGCCACTGTAAAGAGATCTGAGTAGTTTCTCTACAGTTAACTATTCCACATTAAACCACCCTTAATGACTGTTTAGAAGGATTTCATTATGCAGAACATCCCCTTTGGTAAAGCCTCTTGCACTTTCAGCCTTTTAGATTGTCCAGAGAATTGATTTGAAAGAACCTCTTGCTACTGGAGACTCCTCAGGTCTGTGGCCACTGTGAAAACACATGGCTTACTTCCAGCGGAGGCGATGCTCCCTGAAGACTCCCTGTAGTCCTCTGGTGAGTTTACAAACACAGTGACAGAGAAACTGTTACCCCTAATCATCTCCTGGGACTGTTAAGCACTCAGGTCAGTGTTTCCAAATCCTGGCCTTGAAATACCTCTGCACCAGCACTGTCCCAGCTGTAACCCTGCTCCAACACACCCATGACATGTCGGTTAATGACCTGATTCAGGTGCTATAGCATGGAAACACAAAAATGAAGTATTGAAGTATTTCAGGACTAGGAAGCACTGCCATAGCTCCCCTAGTGGCAAATATGCATTATGCTTCTTGTTGTCAACCCGTTTGCTCCCATCTGTGCATTACACATATATGCCTCCACACCAAGGGCATGCTCCAGTTCTGTTAAACGGCCACAGATCGAAAGTAATTATCACAAGCGGGCCTCAAAGGGACTCCTTCTGCCATCTCCCTTATGAGGCGAAAGACGCCCATCATTCCAACTCGCTCCATTGTGGACACCAAATAAATGAAGTGCTTTATACAATTTTAATTGCCCTGGCCCTTTTCTGAAATAGTCTTTATCAGAAAGCTCCTATCCAACTTATCTACTGATTAGTCAGAAATTAGCGGAAGTCAGTTTGAATGAGGACAGCGATTTAGTTGCTTGTTTGCTTTACTCCATGTCTGCTGCGGTTCTATAGTAAGATAATCTGTCTGTGGATTAGCGTGTTTGGGTTTCAAAGTCAAGATCAGGAGGGATTTGAACCAACGCCCTCCATCTTAAGACTCGCCCTCCGTTTGAACTGCCCCAATCAGAACAAAAAGAAGACAGATGCGGTGGATAATAGATACCTAAAATACCAGGGATTGACAGATCAGACGTATAGGTGGTTGAGAAGATAGATCATTGGCTCTTTAACTGTAATACGTTGGTGGCAAAGCAGAACTGGGCAAAGCAGAACATAGGACACACACACACACGTACACAATACACGTATATACACTACCGGTCAAAAGTTTTAGAACACCCAAATTTTTGGGTTTTTTTGTATTGAAATGCAAGCGGTTCAATGCCTCATTGTTCATTCTGCAGAAAGTTCTTCCCAACTACGTTGCAGAAGTTCCCATAAGTGTGCGGCACTTATAGGTTGCTTTGTTTTCACTCCTCTGTCCAGTTCATCCTAAAGCAGCTAGATCGGGTTTAAGTCTGGAGACTTCTGGCCACTCTATGTTTTCCAGCTTACCATTTTGTTCTTTTTTCTAAGGTAGTTCTGGCAGAGCTTGGACTTTTGTTTTGGGTCACTATCTTGCTGTAGGATGAACCCGACCAACTAGGCACATACCAGAGACCATTTTTAAACCTCTCGTAGTTCAGCACTGTCCTTTGTACCATTTCATGCTATTCGTTGGACTTGAACTGTTTGAATTTCATTATCCTTAAAGAAAATGTAAAGGTAAACCCCGTATTCACCTCTTTAAATGTAATTTACAATAATAAAAATGCAGGGCTTTAAGGAGGACAAAACGAAAAACGAGAAACACTGAGAGATTCTGGTCTGGAGCTGCCACATACGCTTCAAACGGCAGCAGCAAGGAGAAATAAATCATCAGAATCAGAAAACTATTGATCCCGGAGGAAAATGATTAAAAACCGTTAGCATTAGTAGTTAGCATTAGTAGTTAGCATTAGCAGCGCGTGGCAGGCCAAAACAAAGACTCATACACAAAAGAAACGTTGAAATAACTCTCTCTACCCATATGTTTAGACAGGGCACAGTTTACTAATACTAAATAAACTGAGATACTTGCTGAAAATTGGGGAACAAATGTTTAAAACACTAAAATACGACGAAAAGACACGGAGCTGGCTTGTGCCTGCACTCTACATAACGTTCTCGGATTGGCTGTTTTCAAACCTCCCGCCTGTAAGTTCAGCGGTATTTTACCATTTCAAGACGCACTTTCTATATTTATTCAGTTATTTTATATGGAAATGTAGCTGAATTTCTTGATAATTTTGCTCTAAAATAATAATTATATATATATATATATATATATATATATATGCAAAAATGCAAAAAAGGTGGAGGATATTTGCAGTTTCCGCATTATTGTGGAGATTTCCGCGTAAATCATCAGTTAGGTTCTCAGAAAAAATCCGTGAAACTGAATCCGCAACTCCTGATCCGCGTAAAACGGGGGGTTACTGTGTGTATGTGT
>JBBPCX010000160.1:19183059-19224055 GCA_037974365.1 Hydrocynus forskahlii
AACATATATAAATGCATATATATAAATACATACATGGTTCTTTAGGGAACTAAAATGATTCTAAAATGGTGTGGCATCATGAAAAGAACCTTTTTTGGCACCTTTATTTCTAAGAGTGTAGAGGCTTATAATTGTAGTGTGCAGATTCTCTTGACCTGGCTGTTTCTCCAGCGTAACTCGATATTTGTGTTTATCCGGTGGCCGCTCAAGGCAAATATGATTGTTTACTCGTCCCATGACTGACTCACTCCCCCCCTTCAGACCCTCATTTACAACTTCACCTCATCAGCACTGTCTAATGAGCTCAAGCACACACCAAAGGGGGGGCCGATTTCACCCCCCAGCCCCACGTTTGCATACACACAGCACTGTTCAGGCCACATCCGTCTCTATCTAATGACGATAATAATCACAACACCGTGTTCTATTTATATACAGTACTGTGCAGCAGTCTCGAGCCACCCCTCATTTCCTCATATTTTGCCTTGAATCATCTTGTTGATGCAAAATACAATTTTGTGTCTGTCAAACTGTTTTATCTTTCATTCTGAGTAGATTAAATGAAAGAAATGGGAAAAAATATTTAACTGCAGCAGGCTGAAAAGTGCCTAAAGATGCAAGGACTCTAGGTAAAGGTGTTCCAACAACTCAGCATTCAGCACCACCAGTATACCTGCATCCACAAGCCTAGAGAGGCTTAAAGGGGAACTCCACCAATTTTTACATACATTTCTGCATAGTTATTCTCTGCAAAGGAACTTATAAACTCTAATCTTTTTTCAGTGGTGGAGTAATGGAACCAGGAATCAGATAGACAACACAAATACCATCATTTTATTTACTGTCCAAGACCACCAGTGAACCTGCATGTGGCTTCTGAGCTTTTATATGTAATACTGAAGATGGTGAAATAGTGGTCAAACTGGAAATATTTTCTTTGGCCACTATGTTGCCTTACTTTGCCTTAAATGTACCCGATACCATTTTAAAAATACATATAAGGCCAAAACCTTTGCACAGCTAACATAAAAAGCAATGTCTCAGAGCACTTAATTCTCATGAATGCATGGAATGAATTGCTCTGATGTAGCTTTAAAAAGCTTCAGACGTCACTCAGCACCCCTGTGAGCAATAATGACGCAGTGAGTATCTCTACAACAGATCATTTCACATAAAAGGGGATGGAATTCCCCTTTAAATCTCCCACACATGCGTCTAAGAATCGCTGCAGTGAGAGGAGAGACCCCCTTGCCCCCCATCTATGAACCGTTAACACTTCACTGAAGGCCAGCATTCATAAGGCATCTGCATGAACCTTTTATAATGACTGAAATAAACTCACATAAACGGCTATGAAGGCACCGTAAAGGCAACAAGCACCATCAAGGCTGCTGTGGTTCTGATATAATTTCACCTCAGAAAACATTATGACCACTAAATGTTTATATATGGTTCATGTAGCTGCGGAGTGAAAGTCAGGATGTGTCTAACATCTCATCAGCTTGTGGCACACGCTCAGACACGGTATGTCCAAATCTGTTTCACAAGCCTTTCTGCCCTCAGCGTAACTGTGACGTTTGTGGATTTCAGCCCCAATAAGGGCTAGACAGAGAGAAAGAGACATACACAAACAGAAAGAGAGAAAGAGACATACACAGACAGAAAGAGAGAAAGAGACATACACAGACAGAGAGAGAAAGAGTGAGTGAACAAACGAATGAAATGCAGACAGAGTGCTCAGTGGTAATTGGGGTCTCTTCTATTTTCTTGAGCGGACCTGAGTGTACGATGGGAACTGAATGAAAGAGCCAGAAGAAACACCTCTCCACACCTGATGAACACCATCGTACAGGCAATTATTCCCTTAACATTCCGGAGAGGTTCTCCAGAAGACAAACACTCGACCCCCCCACCCCACCCCCCCACCCCCGTACCCTTTGCTCCATTCAAAAATAACCTTAATCCTCAAAGGTCAGTGGCATTTTTTTATTATTATTCTTTTTTCTCGTTTTGTGATAGCAGCAGTTTGTCAGACTTCCCATTTGGACTGGAATGTAGCCCACATTGCCAAGGTAGTTACAGGACATTGCTTAAATGCACACAAGCTTATAGTACAGCAGTAGCTTTTCATGAGACGATGGCTTCTGACTTGGCTGTGACCAGAAAGGTGCCGCTAATCGGCTTGATCTGTGTTTTGCCAGGCCGCAGTTCGTTTGTGTTCTCTGTCACAGTCACGTCCAGTGTGACCCGCGGGCTGTCCCACATATGGCGTGGCGTGTCACATGATAGCAGGACTAGATACAGCTCATTTTTCCACATTGGCCTTGTGATCTTTAGGTTGAGAAAAGCTACTAACAATGCCATAACAGCTGAGAAATGAGCAAAAAAAAATTCTGATGGAAAATAACCCGTAAAAGCCCATTTGGAACATAAAAAGAGAACATACAGTGTCTGTGTCTTCATATGTACGAAAGTATGGAGTGTACTTTTGTAAATATAAACGCACACACACATACGCACACACTCACTCACATGCGCACCGGCGTGGACGCATGTGTGTGTGTGTGTATGTGTGTCTGTGTCTTCATATTTACGAAAGTATGGAGTGTACTGTCGTAAATATAAACGCACGCACACACATACACACACACTCACATGCGTCCACGCCGGGGCGCACACACACTCACACCCCAGCAGCCCACATCTTTCTCACATACACACACACACACACACACACACACACATACACAGATACAGCAGGCCTAATGGCTTTTTCATTTACAATCATTAGAACGAACTTGCAGAATTGCCTCACCCCTCCAACCATGATTTGCCCCTACACATTTCAGTTGTGGGCTATTTCAGGTTTCTTTTTATGGGCATTCCCGCTCGCGTCAACGTTCCTCATTCATGGCTGCGCAGGAGAAAACGAGGCATCAAACCTCATCTGGGACTTTATGCTTCTTTGATGAGATTTTATAGGCCACTCTCGAGACTCTCAGCTCAGAAATAGGCTCCGCACTTCACACAGGCCCACTGGTATGTAAAGGACGAATGGAAAAGTGCATGAAGACACATTCAGATTCATGGCTGAAAGGTCAAACAGCCTGTCTACATCAAGTTTTAGCTTACTTTTGTCAGCGACTGGAAAAGACATTCAGATTTTCAATGGGTCTCCATAGTCTTGTATCGTGTGTCCTCAGTGCGGCCATTTTTCTCCATGTCAAGCTAATCCTCTCAAACGAGGTTCCAGACAGACCTGTCGCATCCATTTGTGCTTCACTCACGTGGCTTGAAAAGTTTGTGCTGCTTATCACAATGCCTTGCGGTGCTCCTCGGTACGACCATAACTCATGAGGTTCATATCCTAAAGGTGGCTTACACAAGCTCAGGCGGCCCTCCCTGCACCTTGTTCGCGCGTTCCTGACGGAGCAGGCCCGCCAGCTCAAGATCTGAAGCAGTTAAAGCGGATGAGCTTGTGGAAGGCCTGCTTGAAGTCTTCGTTGGACATGGTGTAAATGATGGGGTTGATGAGGGAGTTCAGGTAGCCCAGCCAGGTGAAGACGTCAAACAGCTCCGGGTAAAAAGTGCAGGTGGTGCAGATGGGCACCAGCAGTGTGTAGATGAAGAAGGGCAGCCAGCACATGATGTACGCGCCCAGGATCACGCCCAACGTCTTGGTGGCTTTCCTCTCACGGGCCGCCGAGATCCTCTTCTTCTCGAGGAGGGCGTCAGACACGGTCACCTTCACCTGGTGGTTGGCCACGGCCACGGTGTCCGAGGAGGACGTCTCGTGCGTGCCGTAGTTGAGTGAGGTGGTGGAGGCCACCGATCCGGGCGAGCCACTGATGAGGCGGGCCGACGTGAGCCTCTTGCCCACTCGCTTGGGCGACTGCTTGAGGATTCTCTTGCGCGCCTCGGCGTAGATGCGGCCGTAGAGGGCGATGAGCAGCAGGGTGGGGATGTAGAAGGCGCCGAAGGTGGAGTAGATGGTGTAGAAGACGTGGTCCGTGTTCACACTGCAGCTGGTCACCTCGTCCTCAGTGCGCGCCTTCTGCCAGAAGAAGGGTGGCAGTGAGATGGACACGGCGATGACCCACGCAGCAGCAATCATAGTGGCGGCGCGCGAAATGGTGCGGCGCTTTGAGTAGCCCACGGCGTCCGTGATGGCCCAGTAGCGGTCCAGCGCGATCACGCACAGGTGCAGGATAGACGCCGTGCAGCACGTGACATCCGACGAGAGCCACAGGTCGCAGAGCACGCGGCCGAGCGTCCACACGCGCCTCACCGTGTACACGATGCTCACGGGCATGACGAGCACGGACACCAGCAGGTCTGTGAAGGCCAGAGAGCCGATCAGCACGTTGGCCGGCGTATGCAGTTTGCGCGAGCGCGCGATCGTTGCCACCACGAAGGCGTTGGAGAGCGCCGTGGCGCACGTGAGCAGCGAGAGCAGCGTGGCCACAAGCGCCTGCACGAGCGCCGGCGCAGCGCCGCTCGCGTCTTCCGGCGCGCGCGTGTGGTTGGAGACCGTGTGGTTGGACGAGATGTTCAGGGGCTCTCCGTAAACCGCGGCGGTGGGCTTCAGCTCCATGGCGCGCGGTAATTTTTTTCTTAGTTTGGTTTTTGCTCGTTTTGTTTTTCTCTATTTCTTTTTTCTCTTTTTTTCTTTAAAGACGGCTGTCGCTCTGCCCTCGGCGCCTTTTTCGTGTCATCTTGCCCCCGCAGGGCACCAGGCGCGGCCCAGGAGCAGGAACATCCACGAGAACGCGGGAGAAAGCTCAGAAGTGTCAGCTTGGTTCCTCACCGTGCTCCCTCGCGCTCCCTCCACATGTCATTGGGAGATTTCCACGGAGCGCGCCCGAGAGCGCGCGCAATGAGTCCACGGAGCGCATTTGTATCCCATGACCGCGCGCTGCGCTGCCCTTTCACTTTCTCAGCCGTGCGTAAAGGAGCCGCCGGGGCGCCTCGCGGGAAACGGCGGTTGGGGGCGAGCCTCAGGAAGAGCGCGCACTTTGTTCATCCTGCCCGGTTTTAGTCCCATCAGCTCCTTTCCAGCAGCCTGGCCGCTGCGCTCTCAGCCCACTTCTCAACTTCACATGACGATGCTCGAGCCTCGCGCTCAGCTTTATGCGCTCCGCGCGCTCGGGGAGACGCGAGCGCGCGCTGGGGGCGCTGTGGTCTTCATCATCCACCGGGTCATAATGCCCTGGGGTTTGGTCAACAGGGTGGACCCCCATAGTGCTGGAACAACTGGCTACAGCAGCATGCAAATAAAACTCAACTGGATTATCAACTATATTAGGATTAGGATTTTAATTACATTTCAGTTTTACATTTGATCAAATCTTTTATTTTGAACTTAAGTTTGTACTTAGATATTTAGTTGAACATCAGTTGAGACAAGCTGAGCATCCTTAAAGCATCGACAGTAGACCCTCCAAATGACCAAATGACTTTAGGCAGCAATAGAATTAAGTAGTAAATAATAGTCCTGGTAAAGTGGGGGAAAGCAACAACTGGCAACCACAGCACACAAATAAAACTCAATTGAAACTCGATGGATTATCAACAGTATTAGGATTATATTTAAGTTTTAGACCTTAGTTAGGGTTAGATATAATAGAATCTTATTTTCAACTTAAGCCTTGGTTGTATTTATTTGATATTTAGTTGAACATCCGTTGAGACATGCTGAGCATCTTTTAAGCATCCCGTAGACCCTCCAAATAAAGTATCACCAGAACAACTTTAGGCAGCACTAGAAGTATGACACACTAATTTACACCAAAAGGAGAGGACTTAAAATAACTTTGTAAGCTTTAGTGAGTGTATTGTTTTGATTTAGACTCTGAAAATGACTTATTTCCCTAAAACCTCACTTGAAAAGACTTGATTGGTCCAAGCATACTTAATAAGAGTTAATTTTTTTGCTGTTTTTGTCTTTCTTTCTTTGAAAATAAAACATTCTGTTCATTGGCTGTCCAGAAACACTTCTAATAGCTTCAAAGTGAATGGAAAAGGCCAAACCGCTGTAGGATGAGGTCGATACATGTGAATGCCTTGGTTTTTGTGACATCACAAAAACAACAAACCCAGCTTTGTTTCCAACTGGCCTTCACTGGTGAATAGTAAGTGCCACTGCTCCCTTCCTTGACCCTCCATTGATTGGTCAGTGCATAATTTGGTTTTCCGTGATATCCTTCAATGTGTGTTTAAGGTTTGTTGGTTTTTACCAGTCATATGACTAGAGGGTTTTATTAAGCATTTCAAACAGCTTACACTCCTAGAAAAAGGTCTATAATTCACTGAGACAGGGCTATTTTATTTGTAACTATAGCAGAACCTTTTTTTTTGCAATGTTGAAACATTTTCTATGATATCTTTAAAGAACCACATGCATAAGACTTCCATCATACAGAAGATCCATTAACCAGGCATATAATGTTTTTAATAGAACCCTTGAAGAATTGTTTTATGGTGTAGAGTAAAACACATACAAGAGTAAGAAAATGATATAAATCCATTGCTTATTGAGGTGCTGCTAAAATTCCCTAGAAAACAATCACAGTCATATTTTATGTTGGTGGCCCTCAACGATTATCTAAAGATCAACAATATTATGATTATTAGCAGTACCAGGATTAGAATGGATTTTTAGCATTTTTAAGATTAGAATGAGATTTAGTTTGAGATTAAGATTTAATAGAATCTTTTACTTAATGTTCACTTGTATTCACTAGATATTTAGTTGAAGATCAGTTGGGACAAGCTAAGCCTTGAAAAATAAAGTGTCACCAGAACGATTCATAAATATAAAATTTAAGCAGCAGTAGAATTAATCGTGTTAAATAATACTGCGGTTCCTGTGATCTGTCTTCATCAGAGAGCCCAAACACTATAATTTCTCCAAAACAAAGAAAATATGCACAAAACCGATCAATAGTAAGTCTGAATAGCTCTCTGAAGATGATCACAGAGGAACCACAATTTCAGATAAGCAAAGGAAGGAGCAGCTAGATGTGATACTGATTTTATATTGTCCTGTTATGATTTGCAGGCTGGCACTTGTTTGCAAGAAAGAATATTTGCAACAGAACTTTGTGTGTCCCTGTTTTGCTCAGTTCTGTCATTAAAGGACCCATATCTTACACTTTTCTTGCATATTTTTACTTTCTCTGAGCCATGTTTACTGTTTATGTGGGAAAAATAAAGCATATTCCAGTGTGACCATTTTCCAACCTCCATTTCCCCCAGAATTAAGCAGACGGTTACCGTGCTTTTAAATCCAAGCTCATGTTTATTTATTTATATAGCACATTATAATACACAAACTGTTATTCAATTTGCTGTACAGAACTAGAATACAAAATAAAATAGCAGAATAAAATAAATAAATAATGAAGGAATACATAGAAAATCAATGAAAGGAAACTGAATGGTGCAGATCTGAAACTAGTGTTGTTTTTGGCGGCCTGTCCTAATTTTAGTTTTACTCTAGTCTTTGCGTCAAGCTGTCATTTTAGTTTTTATTAGTCCTAGTCACGTCCATACTTTTTATTCTAGTCAAGTTTCAGTCGACTAAAAGTCTGAGCATTTAGTCTTATTTTAGTCAGAATTATCCACGACTATTTTCGTCTAGTTTTAGTCAATGAAATTTCTAGCCTCTTTTTTTAGTAATGCAGTTCTATTTCACCCAGTCAAAATAGTATAAGTACCTAGTAGAATAGACAAAATCTAAATTTTCTTTTAGTCAAAACTATTTCACAATTCAAACTAGATTATCTTATTGTTATATTATTGTTTCCTTATAGACTCAAAAAATACTGTACATCCATTCCAGACATGGAAGACACTCTGATTTGAATTTACATTTATTTTGCCATCCAAACATGTAAGAAGTTACACACATATAAATTTAAATAAAATAAATAAAATAGCATCACATCATTAAAAAGTGCAAATAAAATGAAAACGTGTGTGGCTATTGCCATAAAACCCACATTTGTAAAACTGGTAAAAGTGTTCACCTTCAGTGTGTTGGCCTGAACTTACCTGAATTTTTTTCATTCCTGAACAAATATAGTCTACACAACCAAATCACAACAATTTAGGATCAGCTTTTTTTTGCATAGATATGGGAAAGGCTGCTTATCAAAATGCTGTGTTTGTGTGTGAGACTTTGTGTGTGTGTGTCTGTGTGTGTATGTGCGTGTGTGTGTGTGTGTGTTATTTCGCTCTACCTGGCACTATATTGGCCCTGCGTCCCCATACTTTTGTCCACTCGAGGTAGATTTAATTCACAGTGCCTCTCAATGGACAGAAGTATTGGGACGTAAAGCCCTTCAACTTTAAGGTGGAGCGTCCCAATACGTTTTTTCTCCCTTCCCTATCGTACAGGAAATAACGTCTCGTCTCCTTTTAGTCAACATAAACGAAGAGACATTTTAGCATGGTTTTTATTTTGTAAACCACATTTAGTCATGTTCTTATTCGTCAACAACATTACATTATATATTTCGTTATAGTTATCGGCACATGACCAGCATTTACGTTGCATCTCGTCTCGTTTTTATCACGTGATAAATGTTGACGACGATATTTAGTCATAATTTTCGTTGACAAATTATGCAACACTATCTGAAACTTATGGGCAGTTTGTTCCAGCAGTGAGCTGCATAGTGAGTAAACATCATTTCATGTTAAGTTTCAGGTCTTCTCACCACTAGCTTAGCAGCTCCTGCAGATCTGAGAGACCTAACAAGAATATATACCTTAACCACATCATGTATTTAGGACCCAAACCATTGATTGGCTTGCACAGGATGAGTAAAGCTTTGAAATGAGGATTGGAGTGATGTGATCTCTGTTCTTGGTTTTGGTTAGAACTCTAGCAGCAGCATTTTGAATGAGCTGGAGCTGTTTAATGGACTTCTTGGGAATCCTGATGAGGAGAGTGTTGCCATAGACAACCCTGCAGGAAATGAAGGCATGGTTCGGTTTCTCTATGTCTTGTTAGGACACGACATTAGCAATGCTTGTAAGGTGCCAACATGCTAACTTTGTTACAGCTTTATTGCGATCACCAAAACTAAGGTCTCCATCCATGACCACATCAAGACTTTTACGTGGGTGGATGTCTTAAATGCTCTAGACTCCAGGTGGGCACTAAGAATTGATCTTCCCTCTTTATTCCCAAACAAGATAATCTCGGTTTTGTCTTTATTTAATTGGAGAAAGACTGATATGTAAATGCCACCTGTTCTGATTGGCTGCGCTGAACAGCACCTCATTCAAAAAATAGTCTGGAATAAAACATATGTCCTTATGACTTAAGTGCAAGCAGGTGGGGCAGAACTGCTGTAGACTGTATAGGCTTCTATATGAAAGTGTGTTCTTTTTTGTGACATCACAAAAACTGATTTCAAAACAGGCTGTTTCCTCAGTACAGTTTCCATATATGGACCAAATAGACTGACGAAGGAATGTTAGCTCGTAAAACTAGCATGATGTTTATATAAAATGTTTTCTTTGACGTGGGAGCTTTAATTGTTCACATTCGTGTTTGTAAGCCGGGCAGTGTGAACGAACCAGAAACAAGCCTTGAAATAACCTGTAAAGGACCCACAAGCGATCCTGACCTGTTTATGTTAAGGTCACCTAGATGTATTTGATCTAGAGCCACATGTGAAAGCAGTTCGGATTGAAAAGGATCTGAAAAACATCAGATTTGTGCTGCTCCCATCTGGTGAAGTGAATGCAGCCGAACGGTTTCAGCACTGTGGACAGTTCCAGCACAGCACTCCAGTCCACCAGGGCGCTCTTCTCCAGCCCAGTCCTCAGGGACCCCCAACTACTCCAGCTGGCTTTTGGTTGTGTTCCAGGTCCAAATACACCTGAGGCAGGTAATCAGCACTCCACAGCTTTTTAATTACTGATCTCGTGTGTGTGTGCCTGGACCACTGTGAGTGATAATATGAAAAAAGTATCAGTGTACAAACGCATGAGCTGCTTTAAAAGAGCATCTGCTTCTCACAATAAGAGCAAAAGATGACAGTGTAAAGTTTGGAAACCTTATTCTAAACCCACGTCTCTAAATGGTCTTCGGTGGCCAGCTAACTTTAACATTTTTCTGGACTTAAAGGTTATTGATGTGAACAGTGGCATGATTAATAAGGGAAAAAAACACATACTTGGTTGTATTACTATATCTGGGAGGACATTCCATTGACATACTGTATCACTTCAGTAATACTACACTTAAACCTGGCCCTGAGTATTGAGAGCACCTGCAAAATGTCCAGAATTGTCATGTTTTACAATTACTATGAGGACATTTGATCCTCATAAAGAGAGAAACACACACACAGACACACACAGACACACACACACACACACACACACACACACACACACAAAGTTCTTTTTCTGTGAGCACCAGCAAAATGTCCAGATTTTCCATGTTTTCCTATCACTATGGGGACATTTTGTCCACACACACACACACACAGACACACACACACATACATTTTCATCTGTGTGATGAAAAATGCCACATAACCTGTTTTGTCTAGTTCGAAGCATCCAACAGAATTCATTTGATTACATGTATATTTTGATATCTTATTCCCAATTTGGATCTATTATTTTGTTCAAATCAGTATTCCCAAGTGACCAAAAGACTTAGTAGATTTCATATCATATACGAAGTGTTAAACTGAAGTGCGGTTTTGATTGATTCAAAACGTTTAAACCTTATGAGCACATGGGTAAATAGTTCCCTACCCCTGCGTAGGGCACTAGGTTCGGTTTACAAAATACGGCTCCTGTAGTCAAACAATGCGTAATATATCTGACAAAGAACTATTTGTGTTTCAGCTGTTTAAACAATACCTTACTGTCCACTGTTAGGATGAAAAAGCCAAAATGTGAAAATCCATCTAGTATACTATGTAGGGAGTAAGGAGACATTTGAGACACGCCCAATAAAACATTGAAACCTAATGAGCTTGAAACTGTGGCGTCCTCTTTAGCAATACTGTTTGTCATCTCTACTGTTTTAACTGCTTCAATAGTCACTACCTGACTTTAACTTTGACACAGTTAATTAAATGTTTGGCCAAATGGAGGACAGTATAGAACCAGCTGATCGGAGGATGGCAAGTAATCAACATGAAGGTTAGTTTCCTGCTCTAGATTAACGTTAGCTCGGTAGCTAAGCTAATTATTTCGTCGCTAACGTTTGCTGCATTTTGACTAATTTGGCCACATTTTACCTGCAGAATTTAATATTTATGGATCTCACTAAGGCATTAAGTGAAGTAAGTTAGCTAAAGTGGATATTTTGTTAGATCAATACGTGATTTCACCTGTAAATCAAATTTGATAGTTGGATAAGACTATGGCCGCGTCCCAAACCCTGCACTAGCACTTTAAATAGGAATCCGCCACTAGATCTGCAGGCATGCAGTAGTGTAGTGTGTGAAGTATGATCTTGTGTTATTTGGGAGGCAGCCTTTATTAAAATAGTGACTGGTGTTATGTGATGAATCCAGTTTTCCTCTAGTCTTCTTTGCACAGGACGAAGAGAGTTTGGCTTACTTTAACTATTAAAAAGGGAATTTAACAGTAGAATAGGAGTAAATGACATTCCAATTAAGTTTAAATAGGATTAAATATATATGAGGAATAAAAAGAGTCTACAATTTTACTACAGTGGATTTGGCTTTAAACAGTCAAGATGTGAGAGTCCCTCCAATTAAAAGTAATCGGACAAAGTAGTGTCATATAAAAAGAAACATATTGTTTTAATACTTGGATGAAAATCATTTACATTCACTTACTGCCTGAAATCTGGAGCCCATGGGCATCACCAAATGCCAAGTTTCCTCCCTTGAGATACTTTCCCAGGCCTTTACTGCTGCCACCTTCAGTTGCCACTTGTTTGTTAGCCTTCCCGCCTTCAGTTTTGTCTTCAGCAACTGAAAAACTGCTCTATTGGGTTGAGATCAGGCGATTGACTTGGCAATTGAAGAATATCCCGTTTCTTCACTTTGAGAAGCTCTTGGGTTGCTTTCACTGTATGTTTTGGGTCATGAACCATTTGCCCTGAAAAGAGCCTTCCAGTCAGATTTGCCGTATTTAGCTGACTGTGAGTGGAGAGTATAGATTTATACAGTTTAAAATTCATCCTGTGACTTCTTTCAGCACTCATATCATCAATAAACACTCGTGACACAGTTCTATTGGCAACCATACATGCCTATGCAAAACACTGCCTCCACCATGTTTGACAGATGATGTGGTCTGCTTCGGGCCATGAACCTGCTTGTCATAGGAACTGGGATATTCTTCAATGTCTAAGTCAGTCACCTATCTCAACATGCTTTTCAGTTACTGAAGACAAGCCTGAAGGCACAAAGACCAACAAGTTGTAACTGAAGGAGGCAGCAGTAAAGGCCTGGCAAAGTGTCTCAAACGAGGAAACTCAGCGTTTGGTGATGCCCATGGGTTCCAGACTTTATACAGTCATCGACTGTAAATTATTTAAGGACCTGTAGATTCTGGGCCAGCTGTACATACATGACATACCCTGATGTTTGTTGATCACTCTCGTATTCATAATGCACTGTTCCATTCAAATAAGAAAGCTGTATATAACACTTATTGCCATTCAGAGGGGGTGTTTCAAGTAAACAGAGGTTAATGTTGGATGTTTGTAGGTTGAGTGGTGTATCTTGAGAGAATCGGCTTGAAGGAGTGGTAGGACCTTCATAATATTTGTGCACTAGAACCCAAAAGATCCTAGTTATGCTACTGGTGATTTTCCAATATCGAAGCATTGACAAACACGAATGTGAACAATTAAAGCATGAAAATGCACAAATAAAATGTATGGTTCATGACCAACAACTCAGTAAACCAAGAGAGAGAAGCAGAGCTGCTTTTTAGTCAATCAAGCATTAGTTCTTTAAAACCCAAGGTGGTATATTGGATCTCTGTGTATTTCTGTTTTTTCTCTGCTTCAGGAAAAGCAATGTGGTATATCAGGACCGCTAAGCTTGCTGTGGCGGTGGCCATTATAAAAAACAAGCCCCCAGGTAGGAGTGGGAGACAGCATGCAGAAAATCTGGCCAGTAAGCTCCAGCAGCAAGACGAAACCTGGAAAGCAAAAGCTCAAGACCTCAAAGAAGAAGTGCTGCGACTTAGGCAAGAACTTCTGCTCACAAAGCTGCTTTCTAACCCGAGAACCGCCACTGAGGGTGAGTGATATTTAAGAACTTGAAAAACTCCTTTCCTTGACCATTGAATTATTTGCTGCATGCATGTCATGCTATATGCGCATGATGTTGTGACATTAAGTCTTAATTTAGTTTAATTTGATGTAATTCTAATGTAGTTTTAGGAATCTTACAACATCTGACCAAGGGATAACTGATAAAATGAGTCTGTTGGGATAACTATGAATTTGTAAATAAATGCCATTTTCCAGATATGCATGTATGCGTGGTAGGGATGGCCCGAGTAGCATTTTGTAGACTTTGGATATTCGTTGGCATTTCTGAAATGCTTGAATTCTCAGAACACCCTTAAAATATTTTTACGTTTACAATAATTTTTAGTGTTTTAATTACTGCAGTACTAAATATGTCCAGTAGGAGGGCAGCAATGCATTATAGTCACCAGCTCACCCACTGCATGTTGCTATAGAAGCCCTCATTTTGGCTTCTGGTTCCATTACAGCTGTTGTGTGTTACTTAGATGCTAAGGGTGAAACTTTAACAAATTACAATTTTTAAATATTAAATATAGATTTGAATACCAACAAATACTTTGATAATTATTGGGGTCAGCATTAATGGGTGTACACCTTACATCATACATCTTACGCCCATGCTGCTTCATTCATCAGTGCCTGGTCTTGTTATTCATGCAGGTGGTGATGTATTGAGGCTTCTGTCTCAGGACGTTACCGATGCCCAGCTGTCAGAGAGCGACTCTGGCTGCGGGACTAGCACCAACACGCAGACTCTGTTTCAAACACCCGATGTTGTGAACACAAGCGTCGCTTGCCATTCGTCCACCATCCCTCCGTCTTCCATCCATCCCAGCTGTGTCCCCTTCCTTTACCAGAGAGGCTCTCTTGACCAAACCTTGTCCAAGCGCACACAGTTCCTGCAGCATCTGAGTGGGCTGCGCAGGCTGGCAGGCCCTTCACTGGCACTGGATGGAGACGGCTCTGTGGTGTGGGATTCAGTTCTAAATCTGCTCAGCTCTGTGACAGAAGCCTTTAAAGAGGCCAGCAGTGGTCGAGTCCTCCGCCAGCCGGCTCTTCTCCTGCAAGCTTCCGAGGTGGCAGCACAAGCCCTGGACCAGTCAGGCTCCTATCAAGGACCTACTGTTCTGTACCTGGATCGAGTGGAGGACTCATTGAAGGAGCTGCTTGATCTGATGCTCAGCAACAGCCAGCTCAATAAGGTAGGTTGAGACAAACCCAATTAAACTGATTCAGTGATCACTCAAGAGTTTGGTAATGCTCCCTTTAACGTGTTTGAATGTGCTGCCATAGTTTTTACTTAACCCTTAGAACTTGTAGTGTTTTAGTATAATCTGATTTTGACAAATATAAATACTAAACAGCCTTAAACCGGTGTTTGCTTTCCTACACACATGCTGTTTGCTGCTCTTTCACTCTGTGCGCCACCGCTCGGCTGCTTTCTGGACCCCCACCGCTCCTTCTCGGGTTTTCCCCACCCACTGGTGGGCAGAAACTGAAAATCTCCCAGGTTCAGTGATCTTCCGTTTTTACGTTTGTTTCTAAGACCTAAAATAAAAGAAATTTGGACATTTTTTTTCTTTATGGGCATTCACATGTGACACCATGGTTAAAACCCTAGTAGCAGTTATTATTATTACATGTTTTTTAAATTACAACTTCTACATGATATAGTAACAACAAACAAAGAAAGCTCAGCATGACAACAAACAACAAAGCTCAGCATGACATCTGACAAATTGAGCGTTAACACAAACCGGGGGAACTTCCATATAAGGAGTTGTTTTGCCGTATGGCAACAGTTTACAATTTGTTGTGCTGCCAGCATGGGTCTGTAATGCTTGCATTCTAGGGGTTAAAACATCTTGGCCTCACACCTCTCATGAACATAATTTTGGCTATCAATTCAGTGCCGTATAAAAAAGATACAATCGGTTAACTATGTGCAATTTATAATTTAAGTACAACCCTAACATGTCCGTATTTAACTGATGAGCTATATTGCTTTTTTGCTGCAGATACACCATATATCCAAAAGTTTGTTGACACCTGCTCATCCAGTGTTTCTTCTGAAATCACTGGACCAGATATGAGAAACGGCCTGAAATATCACATAAATGATTAACTAAACTTTGAGCAACATGCAGTAAAGTGGGGTACGCAAATGAGGACATAACACAGTGCTGTATTTTAAATGGCTCCCTACTCCATACATAGTGCACAACTAAAATACAGGCTTCTGAATTCCATAATGGACAAACAGTGTACTATATCAGTGTAGAAACAGGAATTTTATAACTCGCATAGCGCACAATAGAGGAAGTAGGGTGCCATTTCAAAGTGCATCCAGGCAAATATATTATTAACCACTTAGTTCTGGAAAAAAGGGGAAAGGACAGTATTGGATTGGTATCAGTTACTTGACTTTGCCATGTCATCATCAGTATCGGACATAAAAAAGTTGTATTATCACTCCTAGAATGCGTTACACTAGCTGGAACATTGCTGTGAGACTTTAACTGCATACAGCCACCAAGGTAGTAGTGAGGTCAGGTGCTGATGTTTGGATGAATCGTTCTGGATCACAAACACCACTTCAGCCAAGTTTTGGCATCTACATCCTTTAAAAAAAGGAGTTACATTGCCCCACATCACAGTGCTTGGGGGTTTTATACACCCGTAGTTTTGTGGCTTTAGGTTCGTGTGCAACAGCTCCCATTCTGTTTGTCAGGGCTTTTCTGAGGAGATTATTCAGGTTGTGCCTTGAATACACTATAAAGTAGTTTATCAAAAAGTGCATCTGCATATTTCCAGACATGTAGCGACTCCCAACTGGTGACCGATGCTGCTAGAGCTCAAATAAACAAACAGTACTCACTGCTGCCCCCTATGGCACCAAGTCAGAGCTCATGTTACTTTTATAAGGCCGATCACCTTTTCTGCTTTCTGCTTTTTTTACATGCATTGTCCTCAACCCAGCATATGAAAAGACACTCTGTTCAGGTTCTGTTTATCGAGATGTAAACATAAGACTGTGAAGGCAAACGACTGTGGGAAATAACTGTGTTCAGCTTAAATAATTGCAATCAGCTCAAATAATTGCGATCAAGCCATTATCATAATTATAGTAATTGTGACAGACCTGCTTGACACAATGAAGGTTCTTAAATGGTAGAGTGAGCAGTAGACTCAACACTCTCTCTCCAATTGAGATTATCTTAACACTGAGATGCTTTAGGAATGGATTTATTGCATTTTATTATGCACAAGCTCATTTAGAGCAGTAATCAGAGTTATGACAAAATGTGACTTGATTACACAGGTATGGCAGGAAAAAGGGTAAATTAAACCCCAGCCATTTTTTGGTGTTGGCCTTATTAAGCTATTAATGAATCTGTTGCACTGAATCAATGCCTGGCAGCTAGTTTAGTCCTTGATGTTCCTCACTGATGCCTTTGTAGGATCTGAAGTGGGTATTTTTTTGGGTTTGTTGACCGCTTTGCCACTTTTTCTGGGCACTTGTCTCTGTAGGTTTAGCCTGCCTCTCACTTGGCATGTCCCAAACACTTGGGACAAAATGTCCATCACCTCTCTATCTTCACACTTCCTCGTTCCCTGTCAATGCTGATGACCATAATGATCACACTGACCTGAGAGCAAGATGACCTTCACCATTTATATCACGGTAAATCACACTGCCGGCACATTCAGTGGTGCTCCCTGGGCAAGACTGAGGGAATGGAACTCTGTGAATAGCACAGTTTTAAAGAAAAAAAGCTGCTTCACCCAAGAAGCTATATATGTAGTGTCCAAGGATATGTTCTAGCCCAGTAGCTTTTCCTACTGTTCCATACATGTGACTGTGGATTGAACTGACAATCACTATGACAGGAAACATGCATTGTAATATGCCTTTTCCTTTCACTGCTGGTGCAGTTTGACTTGTGCACATTTCATCTGTAGTAGCCGAGAAGCTTTGGGTGTGTAACCTATTCAGGCAGTGTCTGTCTCTCCAACAGTTAATCTTTATTCAAATTTCACAATCTGGGGACAGACTGTAAAAGCCCTCAGCAAAGTGAGTAGACCATATTTTTTCCCCTTTGCTTCTTGGTTGAGACAATTATAGAAACAATGGGCAGAAAAAGTCAAATTGGAACATATAGGAGTATCGGTTTATGATGATTAGTGGTGTTATACGAATATAGCTGACTGACTCATATATATATGTCTCTAAATATTACAGTGGTATGCACTAAAGGTGTAACTATACAGTCGGCTGGTGGCCTGGTGGTTAGGGAGTTGCCCCTGTGATGGGAGGGTCATGGGATCAAATCCCAGTGGCACCCTTGAAAAAGGTACTGTCCTCACACACTGCTCCACTGGTGCGTCGCTGGCTGCCCACTGCTTCACTTGAGAGAGAAATTCACATTGTTCACTGTGTTCATGAGTGACAAATGGTTCCCTTCACTATTTCAACTCACAATTCGATCTGATAAACGATTCTGGTCTCATGTTTTGAAATACTTACAATATATTCCACACAGACTAAAATAAATGTCTTATTTATTCTCATTTGTTTTCCTTTTTTCTTTATTTTATTTCAAACCACCAGATCCTAACAGTTGCGCACACCTCGGTACAGATTAGATTCTGTCTACGGAAGACAAAAAACAAATGAGATCGATGTCGAGTGAAAGCTGAACTTGCTGTGGAAAGGTGGCTTAATTAGCGGGCTGAAAGTGGCCAAGGCCTCAGTACAGACTTTTAAAGTCCACCAAATGGCTCACATTTAAACTATATAAAGGTTCATTTCTGACCTGTAGGGGGGAAGGCCACAGGGCAGACCTTGGACATGTTGGGAAGAACTCAGGCTGTGTCTTCCCTGTGAAGATGTCCTGAGCAGAACCAACTGGGAGGAGACCATGGTTTGGACCCAGGACATGCTGGGACTCCTCCCAGAGGAGGTGGTGGATGTGGCCAGGGAAAGGAACTTCTACGACCCAGAACTTTTGGCTGTAAGGCTGACTGATTTTACCAAACTGTCTTAATTAAACACTGGGGTTCACTCAATTTAAAAAGTGCATCGTCCATTGACAAAAGATTATGGAGGGTCAAGATGGTTGTAGAGGGCCATGATTCCTTTGATTGAATTGCCCCCTTTTAATGCAGTTCAGTCCAGTTTCTACTTTGTTTGATTCACATTCTGGTGAAGACCCATTACCTGAGTTAGGAGATGTATTCTCAAAGTTTCCTGCATTTCTCCTTTACATTTGAATCATGGCTGGTGGGTGTTTCCACTTTTTAAAAAGGCAGTCATCTTGCTTTCAGAAGCGTCAATAGAAGCTTGTTGCCGTTTCCCAGCAGAGGATGAGTTGTCTCTTTCTTTGTGGGGATTAATAGATAGATCTGTGATGCATTGTCATTTACCATTTAGGCTACATTAGGAAGCAGATTGTATTTGCAAATCCAAGGAGGATAGCGGCACCGCTTTGTGCTGATAGATTAAGATTGGATTGTGTGCCTTTGCTGTCGGTCCTGATTTAGCGTTTAATGGCTGTGCACTGTGAATGGATGAATGAATGGCTATTTTGAATGATAGATAATAAAAGTAATAAGCTTTCTATAATTGCTGTTTTCTCAGAGGCAATTTGATATTCTTTGTAGCGTTTCTCTCATCTAATGTCCTTGATTGTTGATTGCCATCTGCGACACTTGATGGTGATCAAAAAGCTGTGAGTTCAGTTTTTTTGTACAGACAAATGTGCTTTGTCATTTGTCTTGAAATGTCTCTCCCGTACCCAGCCAGACATTATCTTTCTCTAAATATCTGAGGCACGCCAAAGTGAAAAGCACCTGCATGTTGTTTACCTTTTATTAGGTTTTTTTTTAGTGTTTGGACCATTCCAGTTCTGCTGATGGAGGTGACAAGGGGGCCATCTAAATGAGGTCATGATGGGCCATACCAAAGCAATCTAACACACCTGTTTCAACTCACCAGCTAATTATTGTGCCTTTAGCGAGCTGCATTTAGCGTGTTAGTACAGGGAAAACAACACTAACGTGTTGTGCTACTTCAGGCACATACTGTAGCCAGATAACACAAACAGAATTTCAGGCCTATCTACCAGGAGGAAGGAACATTCCAATAAAAGTATTTACTTTTGGCTCAATTGTGACTCAACTCTGGTACCCCTGTCTTAACCCTAGTACCCTTGTCTCAATCCTGGTACCCCTGTCTTAACCCTGGTACCCTTGTCTCAATCCTGGTACCCCTGTCTTAACCCTGGAGCACTTGTCTCAATCCTGGTACCCCTGTCTCAACCCTGGTACCCCCGTTTCAATCCTTGTGCTGTTGTCTCAACCCTGGTACCACTTTCTCAGTCCTGTTACCCCTGTCTCAGCCCTGGTACCGATTTCTCAACCCTGGTACCCCTGTCTCAACCCTGGTACCCCTGTCTCAACCCTGGTACCCCTGTCTCAACCCAGGTACCCCTGTCTCAACCCAGGTACCCCTGTCTCAACCCAGGTACCCCTGTCCCAACCCTGGTACCCCTGTCTCAACCCTGGTACCCCTGTCCCGTGTGTTTTAGTGTTAACATGCCCACTTCACATTAAGAAATGCTTGTTAATTAGGTGGAAACACCTATATGTGGAGGACAGGACTACTCCAGGAAGAGTGTTTTTGAAGCATAGCGACATAGTAAAAGTATTAGCACACAAAACTGGAGCTGCCTTTGTGCCACAGTGTTTCCAATCATGCTATAAAAGAAGCTTCAGGCTGCCTTCATTGGTGGATGCCCTGCAGTAGCGTCTGACATAAATGTGGACATCACTTTTGAATCAAATTACATAATTTACCCACATAGCCCATATAATTGATCCGCCAGGACATGTTTGGAGTGCAAATGTTGCCTCTTCACTTTAGCGCTAGTCACTAGTCACCCAAATCATGACAAAATACATAACTAAAACTTCTCTTAACTTTCTCAAACCATGTCCAGCTCTTCATTAAGGTGGCCCTGACTTGGTGGTGTGTTTTAGGACCCAGTCTGAGTAATTGTGAACTATAAAAGTTATAAAACCTCTTTGCTAGAGGCAGCAATTTCAGCCAGGCAATGCAGTCCTAAAGAGAACTGAGCTTGGTTCAGATTCCTGAGTATTTATGATGGTCCTTGTCACAAAAACTGATTCTGTATCAGCATTTCACACAGTCTTTAGCTAGTCTGAGAAGTTCTGTTCATTTTATAGCTCTCAGAAAGTCATACATCCACACATCATTTCCTGTCTCATTGCAAAACTAAAGAACCACAATTTGGAGTCCAAACATATCTTGGTTGATCGCCAATATCGGAAATTGTGTACATATTTTGATCAGCTATGCCTGTAACGAGAGTTAATGAAAGATTCAGTGCAGCATTCTTCTCCAGTGTAACACTTTATACATAATATGGTCAAAGGAGTTGCCCTGTTATCAGAAGGTCATGTGTTTGAATCCCAGGAGACACCACTGAGGTACGCATGAGCAGCTGCCCTAGAACACACACTGCTCACTGGGCACCATTGTCGACTGCCTACTGCTTCACTTGGTGAATGGTTTAAATACAGAGGACAAATTTCACACTGTTCTGGTGTGATGTTTTTGTGTGTGACAAATGGTTCATCTTCAAAAAAAAAAACCCCAAAAACAATTGTAGCTTATTTGCTATGAATTGGATGTTAGAAACATCATATTCCAGACCTGAATGCTGTATCTGCTTCCTAAATGCATATTCGCTTAATCACTGTATCAATTGTCAGTGTTGTGCACGAACGCGTTCCTATTTTTCGTGATCGCTGAACTAAACGAATCAGTTTACAAATTATGAACAGAGACGTGAGTGACGTTCACTCTCGCGAGACTGAACGCAGTTCACGTTTTACGTTTGCTGATTACAGACTAGCATGGTTGGTGCTTCGAGTTCAGATGCCTCTGCAGAAGCCAGTTTGTTGAAACATTTGAGTCCGTTTTTTGAAGAAATCGGTGTAGATTTAGATGGGGAAAACCACACATTTTGTTTACTTTTAGTTATATACTTTTCTGAGCACTTTAAAAGATATTGTCTGAATGTTGCATTTTAGGCAGACATGCTTTGTTTACATTTTGTGTATTATTGTCTGAATAAAATTTCCATATATTGTTTATCTGCACCTCATTTTTTTCACTTTCAGCATAACATGATGCGTTGCTTAAGATCTATTCTCTACCTCAAAATTGTGATGTCTGTAATTGTTCAGTGGTATGACAGATAGAAGGAGAAGATTGAATGAGGTTCAGATAGAAGGATGTTGAATTGAAAATGTAAAAAAATCCAAAAAACTAACAATGAATGTGATATAAAAAAAAACAAAACAAAAAAACTAATGAATTAACGTGAACTAGTTCATTTTTTTGAGCTGTGAACTTGGTTCAGAATTGAAAAAAAAAACTATGAACGTGAACTAGTTCTTTTTCAGTGTGAACTGGCGCAACACTGTCAATATTTTCATGTCTATCCACCATATACATTGCCGTAACGACGTCACGAACAACGCCGTCCTTCTGATTGCATTCAGAACCACATCCTTCAGGGCCTGACATTCACCTTAAAAGAACCTTTGGATCGCTTCCATCAACGATCGTCTGTGCATCTTGAGGCTGAGAGGGCGTCAGGATCTCAATCAAAGACAGGACGCGCTCGCCTCAGCGCTTGTTAATGGCGCAGGAGGTGTAATATCAGCTCCAGATTTATGTTGGTTCACGGCGTGCACTGGAGCGGTTAGATAATGATTACATCTCATGGATTTATTCAGGTGTGACATATTGCGCCCGAGTTGGCAGTTTCTACCGGAAAAAACTAATCTCGCAAAAATATTCCCAGACTCCTCCTGCCGCACGCAGAGGAGGCACAGGTGTAGCTGCGACGCCCACAGGGGCGACGGATGCAGCTGCAAATAACGCACCTCGTAAAATACGGTCATACCTGATTGGATGGGTGCACGCATACAAAAACACTGTAACTCTTTTTAACACGACGTGCCACTTCCAGGGCGGTGAGCAACTATCCTCTTGGACCGCCTGCATTTATCAGTGGCTTTGAGATTGGCTCACCACCTCCGGTCACGAGAGCGAGCCTATAACGCATAATATATATGAACCTGTGCGTATATCATAGCCTGCGGTTGTCAGTATGACAAATGCCCACCCAGCCCTTTGAACTGAAGAGTTGAAGTGCTATCTCTCTTTTTAGCCTCTCTATCCTTTTGACTGCCTTCTGGCTGAGCTGCTAACGAGCTGAGATTTGATTTTCGGCTATGGTTCACTAGCATTAGCAGGGCTGATGGCCCAGCGCTAGGACCAGGCCTGTGATAGTGGCCAGTTAATGACTACAGCATCTTCGCTGACCCCGGTGTCGCCGATGGCTGAGGCTCTGTCGACTGGCAGCGTTCATTGTTAGTATGGTCTGGATGCATCTGTGTGTGTGTGTGTTTGTGTTTAATGTTCCTCTCACCCTTGCTTAAACCCGCCAGTGTTGAGAGCATTAATCCTCTAATGAGGAACAGAGGATTGGAAATGAATAAATCGGCATATTTAACGCGTTTTATTTTTGCTCCTTGTAAGCAACGAGACGACTTTCGGCACCCGTCTCGCCCATTAGCGCCACAGCTGGCTGACTAACTTCTTTGCTCATAGTTTAATTAAAGTTTTATTATTTTCAATTATCCTAAGTTTTGGAAATGATTTCTCCTGCGTGCGTGGCTAATTCGCACGTCAGAGCTCAGATAGAGCTAATCTGCTGTTCAGCCCCGCTCCTGCCGGGTGTGCCAAGTGTGTAGGCCGGCATCGGGAAAGGCGAAGGGAATGGCTTTCTTGTTTCCCGCCGCCGTATTGGAGGATGCTCAGGTTTCCGAGTTGAAAGGCTTTATTGTTCGCGCTCATCCTGAGCCACTCAATTTCAGGCATTAGATGCTAAAGCGTGATTTTTCGGCACAGTGAGGACGGACTGAATGGAGTGGGACGGAGGCAAAAATGGGGAGAGGAAGGTTATTTTAGGTGTCTTTTTCATCCGCCTATAATGAAAGGAAATGCTCAAGGATTTGTCTACGTTCTTTCATTTGGAAGCGCGATAAAGGGCCTCATTCCCTGAAATGCATTTCAAACATCTTTTTTTTTTTTTTTTTTTTTTCAAATTCATTAATTCAGTGTAGGAATAGCTTGAAGTGGTCGTTTTCATTTGACATCAAAACCTCTGATTTTTATTTAACTTTTTTTTCACTTTAATTAAACTGTCCCACAGTATCAAATAAGTGATTTTTAATGTAATTGAAATGTCCCAGTGGCCCTTTATTTGAAGGGTGCATTCATAGGGAGTTATGAGACATTCATACGCATTGATTTGCCTTTTTGCAGAGCCGTACCTTATACCAGCTTATGACCTAGGATGAGCTAAGATTTTCAATGACATTGTATTGACATAAAGAGCGTGGAGTGACAAACATCTGTTCCATTCATAACACTGTTGTGAAGCATCACCAGTTACGAGCACCATACACCAATGAGCCATAACATTAAAACCTGCCTCTCTCACCTCGATTACTGCATTGCCCTCCTAGTGGGTCCTAGTTGTATGATAAGACCCTTATAGCTGGTTCAGAACGTAGGAGTTTGACTGGTCTTCAACCAACCCAAAAAGTCGCGTGTCATCTCACTACTAATGGACCTACACTGGCTACCCATGGCTGCCCGAATTAAGTTCAAGTCACTAGCTCTTGCCTTCAGAGTGACATCTGGGTCTGCACTCAGCTACCTTAATCCTATCATTCAGCCTTAAGTTCCTACTCACTTCCTCCGCTCTTCCAAGGAACATCGTCAGGCTCTGCCATCCCTACACACAAGGCAAACCCAGTCCAGTCTTCTGGTGGAAGGAGCTGCCTAAGCCGACTAGAGGAGCAGAGTCCCTATCTAGCTTTGGATAAAAGCGTCTGCCAGAAGAATGTAATGTAATGTGTAGCTCTTTGTGTTGACAGCTCTGATCCATCAAGGTATGGACTAGACAAGATTTCTGAAGAGATGGTATCTGAAACCAAGATGTTAGCAGCACATCCTAGAAGTCCTGTAAGTTGATCAGTTGGACCTCCATGACAAAGTGCACATGGTGTTAAATTCCTCAGATCTTTGTCCAGTCAAGCATCTCTGGGATGTTCTGGACAACCTACTCCAATCCATGGAGGCCCCACCTCACAACTTACATGATTTAAAGGATCTACTGCTAATATCTTACAACAGATACAAAAGCACACCTCCGGAGGTCTTGTAGAGTCCATGCCTCAAAAAGTTAGAGCAGTTTTGGCAGGAGAACCACAGTATGGATGAAAGAACAGAAGACAGAGGAGAAGACAAAGTTAGTTTGTTGTGATGCTACATTGTAATTCTTATTTCTGCTTCATAGTTTTTGTTAAGTTCTTCACTTTTGTGCTTTAAGTTTCTCCAACTTGAGCAGACAGTGTAGTGAACCCAGTTTTGTTAAATCAGCGTTGTGTTTAGAGAGAGGACTGCTGACAAATGCATGACCCAAAATTAGGCCTTGAGTTTACACTGAAAAAGGAGAATGTTGCAATATGGACCATTTAGGGGAAAATGATTCACAGCACATACTTTGTACGTGTACATCATGTACCCACCAGGCCTACTTTAAAAGAATACACAGATTTGGACATTTAAATAATGTCATTTTGTACTCGAGTAGCAACACAGATAGGGACTATTGCACTTACATGTGTACAATATGGACATTTATTCAGGGTAAAATATGTATGAAAATGATTACTTCAGTTCATAGATCTGAGTGTATTAATTTCCTAATAAATTCCATTACTTGAAAATAATGCTTTATAAATGTCACTTACATTTCAGAATTAGAATCAGAAAACTGTATTCATCTATGTCACCACAATATCATTTACTTCATAAAATATCCTGTCATCCTGCCATTACTGCAGTAAACCCATAAATATTCCAAAATTGCTTTACACTTGATAAAGCGTTTGATGCTTATACATGTCTTATGAAGTTCCTATATAGGAAGCCACCATCACCATATATTGCTCTTAGTGGGTAAGGGTGGGCTGTCCCATTTTTGCTGTTTTGACCTTGGTTGGACTGGGTGTTTTCAGATCATACATTCATTTCACATCACACGTTCTATCTCTTGAAACTCCCCACCATATGTTTTATCAAACTATGTAAAAAAAAAAAAAGCGGGAAAGATCATCCTAACATAATGTTTTGCCAGATGCAGTTACACCAACCCCTATTTCATCATCGCTGACCCCTGTCGCTCATTCAGGAGCCTCTTATTGATTTTCTCAGACGGCCATTTGGCCTAGTCGATTTCCCCCCCGTCGCAGTTACAGGTGGCACAAACCTTTTGGGGTTTTTTTTTATGTGCAAATTTAGCCATACTTCTGTCAGGTTATGCCTGGATGGAGCCCTAGGCAGCTAATAGCTCAGAGAATGGCCCACTTTAAAATGCATGGAAAAATAAATGTAGCTTATGCTGTGTATGATCTGGAGCTGTGCATGCATCACGTCAGAGAAAACATTTCAGAGTTGGGAGTTGCGCCAGGTGCACAGGTAAAAGGTTTTGTGGAGGCGTTTAAAGGCCGATTTGCTAAATGTTGCAAAAGTTAGTGTTCAGTGAAATTAGTTGTTAGTTACTGGTGCGCTTCTATAACCTTGATTCAGCTACCAGCACTGCTGGATCCAAAATAATTTCACAGTCTGTTTCATTCCTCGCAGCTGTATCACTCCTGCGTTCACGTTTTTGATTGTTTTTCATTAGTTTGCCCCTGGACTTTATCTGCGACGGAACGTGTTTCATAAATCATACAGTTCGGTCACATTTAACACCGTCTGCACTTTAATTGTACTACTGGGGTTTCATTACATAGACTAATTGGACTTTCTCGTTTCCTGAATGAGGTTCCTCTTCCCTTCACCCTGCATGTGGGGTGCCAAGGGGTTTTTTTTGTGTGTGTGGAAATTCCACCCCAAAAAAAATCACTTTCACACTTTCCTTCATTTCACACCCATAATGTGCAAATAACATGTTTCCAGGCCACAAAAGTTATCTCTTTCTGTCTGCAGGGCGCACACAGCTTATTTCATTTGTGTCCTGGAAGACTCACTTTATGTTGTTTCAGGTGTTTTTTTTTTTTTATTTTTCCTGCCCTGTTTTGTGGCCTCGTAAGTCCAGTTCAAAACAAATGGAGCTCATGAATTAGCATCAATTAACATAATTCATGCCTCAACCGTTACATGCTTTGCTGCATCTGAGCTTAGTTAATCTCAAATAGACTTGCATATGTGGTTTCTGACACTATGTGGGACACTGTCTGTTAGGAGTGGGACTCTCTAGACTCTCAATTCAGGGCACCAAGATATGATTTAAAAAAAAATGCTGTTTTTGTCATTAGCTGAACATGTGCACTTAAGTCTTGGGTTTCATAGGGCTGCCCTGAATAATTTCAGTATTGAAGAATTAATTGGTATTCATGTTGATATTCATTTCCTTATTTAATATTTGGGAGCTGTGTTACTCTTAGAGCATTCTTGTGAATTCCGGACAGTTTAGAGAGTTAGAGGCTTATTTATGACTGTTTAATATGAAATAATTCATCATAAAATGGCAGGCGAAGGTGGCAGTTAGCCATTGACATATTAGGCTGTAAAACATTCATAAATTAAAACAACAAGCTGAACACTGCCTCACTTCTTTCTACACTTTTGCAAGTTTCTTTGAAAGATTAAAGAAAAGCTACAGTGTGTAAATAAAGAGAAAATGCCTTTATTTCAATAAGTAATGAAAAAGTCTGGCTGATGTCTTATACACGGGTATACACAGTTAATGTGTATAATTTAAAAATGTGCCTTAGGGGTGGGCGGTATAAATGGTATAGGGTAGAAACGATATGAATTTGGCCAACGGTAGAGATTTTGACTATACCGGTCTAACACGATAGCACATGTTGATGATGTCATCAAGCTGGGCCTGTTTGGTCGAAAGCATGGCAGCGGCAGCAAGCATGGAGCTTACACGGGGGGAGGAGGAGGTGCTCGTAAAGAAGACCGGTACGACGTCGGTCATATGGACCTGGTTTGGGTTTAAGGAGTCAGCAATATCTGCAAATATGCTGGGCTACAGTAAGGCCTCTTCCACACGGACGTCTGAATCAGGTGTTTTTCGGGCGTTCGTGACGCCAGGTGAGCGCGGACTGAGCGCCGACTGTTTTTCTGCTCATTTGAGCGAATCACAGCGTCCACACGGGCGTTCAGCCCCGGCGCTCGGTCGGCTGCACGTCTTGGAATACGAAGAAAGCCAAAAGCTGCACCCTCCACAAGTGCCCAGTCAGTCAAGTGGAAAGAAAAAGGTGGTCCTACACACAAGCAGACTGATATTTTACAAGTATTTTCTAAAGGCACTCCGTATGACAAAAAGAATCGGCGGTGGACTGATATTACAAATACCATTACTGTGTACCTGTGTAAGGACATGGTGCCGTTTCTTACAGTAGAGAAAAGTGGCTTTCAGAACATGATTAAGACTCGATCCACGTTACGAGGTACCTAGCCGCAAACACTTAAGCCAAACTGAAATGCCCAAACTGTATGACAAAATCTTAAAAATTACTTGAAAGGTTTTGTCATTTTTAAAAATAAGTTTTGCACAATAAATGTTATTAAAATGGCATTCTGTACTTTTCTGAAGTGTGTTCATTCTGTTGCAATGTATTTGGTATGTGAGTATGTTCAAAAACAGTCATTTTGACATGTGTAGATATATACAGAAGAAAAGAATATATCGCAATATATATCGTTACCGCATACGCTTCAAATTATACCGCAATATAGATTTTAGGCCATATCGCCCAGCCCTAATGTGCCTTTTCTTTAGACTTTTTTGGGCATTGGGCTTTGCTGCCCCCCATCTGGCACGAATGGAAAAACTGTCATAAATGTACTGAATATGTGCATGTAAAGAGTTTTAAAAAATTGTAAATATCAACATTTATTGATATCTGTTTCCTAATGTATTGTTTATTCAAACTTGCTTATTGTCCATGCTCTAAAAGCTTAAATTTTTTCCTGAACTATTTATTTTTCTCATTAAAAAATGCAATTTTGGGATGGGTACGGTTATGATTTTACTGATACAAATATCCAAACTAATACTGCTTATTTACACCAATACTTACCAGTTGTCTTATTTATGCTACTATTCATTATAAAGATGTCATATGAAAAGTGTGAAAATATTTATTTTATTGAGTTATTTTATTAAGATTTTTTGGAGAAATAAGGATCTAAATTGTGTCCTGAGTTGTCAGTATACGTGATGAGGGAGGAGCGATCACTACAAATGTCTTTTCAACAGATATGTTGGGGAGATGTGCTGCTCCCGTCCCTTCCATTTACCCAATCTAGCGATGGGTTATGCTGCTTAAACACAGTTCTGTTTGTCCAGGATCTTATTCATATTTTAGTACTGACCAATCAAGAAACCAATTTAGTACTGCCCATCGGAGCTGTTCAGTTGGTTCACTGTAAAATAAATGGGGGTTGGAACTGGTGTAGACTGAGCTGGAAAAGGTGGAGGTCAGGGATGAGTGTAAACTAAGCTCTTCTCATTTGTGTCTGGATAATGTCTTGTTTTCTGTCTCGCTTTAGTTTGCAGTGCAGGAGACGCTGACAGAGTGCCTGGTCTCTCTGGGAGGCAGCGGCATGCTGAGGTCCGTGCTCGTCAGACTCCTTCTGACCAACGTCATCTGCCTGGCCCGGCAACTCTGGGGCGCCTGTCAGGTAAGACCACAACCATCTGCTGAAGGAGACCATCTCCCAAAGTTCCAGACCCATCAACCCATTCGTCTCAGTATGACTGCGGTTGCTATATTTTACTCCTTCCTGCTAATTACTTTAATTCTCGATTTAATTTCGAACTCATCACACCAACTGTTTTAAATGAGTTGGCACAATAGACCTTGTGAAAGAGAAATGTGTGAACAAGAGAGAGGAAAACAGAAGGAATTAGGCCTACAGTATCTTCTCCTGCTGAGCCCCGCCTGAGTATGGGAAGAGAGCCTGTCACACACATTCTGTTAAAGAACAACATGACCGTAGTGCGCTCTCCGCAGGACTGGAATGAAATCTGCTTTTGTTTTAACATTCTGTGCAAGGAGATTTGATTTCATTTTGCGTATCGGTCGGAAAGACAGTTCAATCACATGCTCTTGTGATTCCTTCAAGCATGAACCATAGCCAAAACCTCTGGGAGTCGCTGAGACAACAGCTCTCGGTAGCGCTGACAGCAGACAGTGACAGATCAGTGTTTACCCTAGAATACTTTCCAGAGGAACGGCTCCAAAGCAACTTGACAGTTTGTACATGTGCCCTGTTATGGAATAGAAGGCCATGCTTGCCCTCTACACAAAGGATTTGACTACAGTATTCTTTCATAGCTTGTTAGATTTTTTTGTCATTCAAACAAATAGGGCTGGCCCTGATAGCATATTTTTTCCGAACAAGTACTCAGCTACTTATTCCCAAACTCTCTCTTAAAAATGATAATTACATATAATAATAAACCATAATTTTAAGTATTTCAAGTATTTGTTACTGCAGTGAGATAATATATAGTAAAATACAACAGTATATCAGGGACCAGTGGAAGGTCAGCTTCTTTGTGCTATATGTTGCTATAGAACATGTCGTTGTTGCCTCTTGTTGAAACACAGCATTTTCGCACTCTAAGGGTGTAACAAATCAGGATTATTGTTTATGTGGCGTGTTGAGCGGAGAACTGAGGTGGCCTGAACTTCAGGGGGATTGCCGAGAGAAAGGTTGACTGCCAGAACTCACCACAACAAACAGGTTTCAGGTTCTATGTTCTGGTTTTAGCATCGCCCTCACCAGAAACTAGTAGTGCTATACTGTTCTACTTCTACCTTATACTCAATATGTACATATCATCAAGCTTCATCAAACTTGTCATGTCTTCATATCAGCCTCATATTGTGAATTTATAATAAATCAAAGTGCTCTGTGTGATTTCTCACTCATCTGCTTCTTCAGCTTCAGTGGCCGCATGAAAAAGGGATGCAGTTTTCGGCTGTTTGATGTGAGGTAACATGGATGTCTAAACTAAGCCAGCGATAATTTATTTATTTTTTACCTTCAAAGAACAGTCACTGACCCTCTTAAGAGCCTTTGCTTGTGAAATGGGTTGTAGTTTAGCCGACAGATGTTTTGTCTTTAAAAGACAAAGTGTCTTGTGCATTGTCTTTGTGTTTGTCATGTGTGAGTATGATTAGTGGTCTTGCCTTGCTTATGTCTTCATTTAAACATATTGGATTGTCTGGTGTTTCTGTTGACCTTCAAACTTAGTGTCGTTATTATTAATGGTAAACTTGCATCTAATTCCAGCCTCCAACCAGTCATTACACATAGCTTCTAAACACTAATCGAAGAACTAAATACCAATGTAACAAATCTTTTATTCAGGTCATCCCTAAACGTGAACAAAAGTATAACTAAGAAGTGCATTTTTTGAACAAAGACTATTATCTTACATCAGTCCTGACTGTCAGTTTCTCTAGGCAAGGCTGGTTTGTTAACAGCAGGATTTTAGCCCTTGCTGGCACTCTTTTTAAGCTGTAATGTCAAATGCATGCTGATGTGTTAGAAGATCATTTGACAGGTACAGAGAGTGTAAGACTACACACAGCTGTGGATGCGGTGTTCTACAAGATAAAAGCTCATTCGGATTTTCTGATCAATATTGAGACTTGGATATAAATTGTTATTATTTTCCATGAATATCATTGTTTTCTGGACTAGATGATCTAACATATCAGCTCTGGCTTAAGGCTTGAATGTTGTGCGCAGATGTCCAGTTACTGTGTTATCATCATGTGTATATGTGGGTGTTTTGATATTTCTTCTTGATTTAACTCATCTACAGCTCACAAGCCTTGCATACATAGGTTCATTTTTTTCTCTTTAAACTGGCTGTTGATAATATAGGCTATAATCAAAAATGCCTGTCTTTGATTTGAAAATTGCACTCTTTCAAAGTGCAGTTTCATCACTATAAAAATGTTTAATTTTACAGCTCTGGCATGGGATGGGAATTCAGTTGCGAGGGATAGTATCAGTTGTTTTGGGGGTAACTAAATATTTCAAATATTTTATTTTCAAATATTCTATGCAATATCGTACGTATTAGTATATTTTATAAGGATAAGAAAAGTTTGATGTTTTACTTAAATATTGCTGAAGATCTTTTTAAAAATATTTTGCATGTTAGAGGTTCGTTAAAGCACTTTTTAATATTATTTTCAGTATTTTTATTTGCCGTATTACTGCAAGCACGGGATTGGTTAGGGATGGAATCTCAAAAACCATACCTTTGAAAGTGCAGTGGGTTTTGACTCTCGGCCAAGAACCTCTTACTTTGACAGGTAACCTCATAAATTAGATTTGTGCCACCAGAGAGTGTGGAGCATCTCATAGCTTTGAATGACACAGAAAATAACCAACCTCAGACCATGTTTCAAAACAGGGTTGCAACAAAAACAGACATCCAAGAAACAAACTGGTATGTGTCAGCAAGCACGTGAGGAGATGTCACTTGATGGCTTCCTAAACACTTCAGAGAAGACTCTCGTGTAATTTTAGAAATGTGATACTCAATTCGCTTTCTTTTTTCTTTGTTTATTTTGACTTTTGTCATGATGTGTAGGGTGGACAACTTCTTGTAAAGGTGTTTCTTGTCAGACCAGTAAAACTCTGGGAGCACATTCACACAAACATGCTGTGGTCAGAATGGCACTGACAAAAACCAATTTCCAGCTTAGCTCAGTGAACGTGTGGGTGGAACATCCCAGGCTGAGGTTTTTTGATAGGAAAAGTCAATTTGACTCTGAAAAGTCAATTTTCTGATAGAACAATAGTGGGCGAAGTATTGGTTATTCGAATGATTAGTGGTGTTCTCCCCAGTTTAGTGTCCAATTCCACTCACTAGCCAGGACTCCCCGTTACATGATACTACCAATGCTGGACTTTGAGAAGTAAGTCACACGAGGCGTCATTGTAACTTTTCAAACTGATGCTCGCACTGATGCTCGCACAATATCAGCTTAACGCACTTGGAGGACGCACTTGTTCGCTGGCAGATGTCTGCACTCCCTATCATCCCACTGAGTGATGGGGAGGTGGAGAGCCACCCTACCTTTACTCTGTTTGACCATATAGATCCATCATGGTTAAGTGGTTTCAAGCAGCATCTTCCAAATGCAGACCCCGAAACTATACCTTCTGCACCTGGGGACCACACCTGAAAGAAGCTTTCAGGCTTTTTCCTGTTATCCCTGACTGTTTCTGTTTTTCTAGTGTTGCATAGCAGTTTGAAGGTGTAAATAATGCATGTCTTTGAGAACATGAAATGGAGTGAGATGAAATACAAGTGAAGCATCCAAAGTGCCTGAAAAAACAAACCATAAATCAACACGTTACGAATACAGCGGGGAGAACTTAATCCTAGACTTCAGGTGAAAAAGAGCGGCTACTGCTCAGTTATGTATGATCAGAGGTTGAGCCAGTCCTTCATTTTCAGCTTTTCGCTCTTTGGCTTGACCTCCAGCAATTAGTAGCTTCCAAAAATTGTTTTCAGTTTTTAAAACAGTCTAACGAGGTCCGTGTCAAGACCTACCACATCACAAGTCAATACTGAGTCCAAGGGGGTGGTGGTGGTGGCCTAGTGGGTAGGATACTCGCCTCTGGCCTAAGAGGTCATGGGTTTGAATCCTACCTTCAGCAGACCACCACTGGGTTCCTGAGCAAGACCGTTAACCCCAAGTTGCTCCAGGGAGACTGTCCCCTGTAGTTAGGGAGCGGAAGTTGCTTTGGATAAAAGTGTCTGCTAAAAAAGAGGTTTGAGTCTAAGTTAAGATCTTCTGGTTTTGGAGTAATAATGAAATTGACTCTAGATATGTTTGTAGTTTATGAAATGTGTAGGAATGCTGTGTACAGAAGTGTATTAGTTTTGCTTGTAACCGACTAGAGACTTGAATGGACCGGTCCTGGCCTCAGACCATCATCCAATTCATCACTCCTCTTCTTTGAGGGTTTTTTTTTTAACCAATGGCCAAAATCAATAAAAGAGAGGCAGCTCTTATAAAACCCATTCTCTTCATTGGCAATTCACTGTGAAGACAGCGTATCACCTGACAATGCTGTGGAGAAATGACTCATGCAGGAATAGAACAAAAGTTTTACCTCTAGAACTACATGTTCTACTTTGCATGGAAAGGGATGCCATGCAAATTTAAAACAATCAAAGACGATTCGTTTTCCTCTCATGAAAGGCCTACACTAGGCAGAGAGCGTTTAAGAGAGAGTCACCATAGCACTGTTAATGAAATAGTAACACTTTTCTGTTCAATTTTGTGACATTTTCAGGTGTCATTTAATGTCCTTACTGTGGCAGAGAACAAAATTTAATAGTCCTTTATTCATGTGAATTAATCAATAAATACTGCCTAAATGTGGCATATAAATATGAAGAGCTGTGACAAAAAGGGTTGCCTTTTTCAATTGAGTTCTATAAAATAAATGCATAATAACTTTTGACATTTTGTTTCAGAGAAAACCTTTTTGCAATGTTTTGACAATGTGGTACTGAAGAGTGTGTCATTTTGCCATCCCATAATTTTGAGCTACTGTGCGTGATGAGCAAAAACTAAAATAGGTGATGGTATAATAAATATGTAGATTAACATTATGGCTCTTTAGGATGCGGCATCATTTGAACGGTTTAATGCTTTATCGAGTTGGCCTGATGATATTTTTACTGCCATAGTCGTGTTTTGTGTGAGCAGGTTTCCAGGACCAGCTGATGGTGTTTTTTGCATGAAAGCGGTGTTTACAGAATAAGTGCCTGATTAATCAGTTTTACATTGCTTGGTCACGTATATAACACCGCGACAGGATGAGATAGAACTGTAGTCAAGAACACCTCCCAAGACAAGTCCAGGATACCAGGACTGGTTGAACCCAAGTCAAGACCAAGTTCAAAATGGTTCAAAGGCAAGATTGGATCCAAAGATGTTTGAGTCCAAGTTAAGACCAAGAGGTTTGAGTTCAGTTTAAAACCAAGAGGTTCGAAAGATGTCAGAGTCCAAGTCAAGACAGAGTCCAAAGAAGTCAGAGAGAACCTCTTGAACATGGTTCACTCCGTTCGCCAACTTAGTGGCCAAAATGACAATGATGAGTGTGGACGCTTTGGGAACAGCGCGTGGAGATCAGCTTTGACAGGCATATAACTGGCTACTGACTGGTCAATGCCTGTGTCTGAACAAGCTCGCTGAATTAGTGATTTCAGTGACTGTTGCGACTGTTTTCATTTCGTTTAAGAGGTTAATTTGTCAACCGTAACATGGTGTTGATCATTGTGGGTGCTTTAAATTTGTAAAAAAAAATTCTTATTTGCCGTGGTGGGAGAGATTTTGGTGTGGTCGAGAAATGTTACTAGCAGAATTGTTTTTAGAGGCAGCTGAACTTTGTCATGGCCAACTAGAGTATTTTGCAATACCAATGACTGAGGCCAAGTCCAATAAGTCTAACTCCAAATACCAGCCAGTCAAAGACAAAAAAACGACTTGTGTCTGAGGCCAGACTTGAGTTCTACATCCTTTTGATGAGAAACCGAATGTTAAGTCATTTTTCATAGTACAGTTTGAAATATCCAGCCTTAGTTATGTGTCATGGTGCGCTTTAGTGCTTCCTCTAATGGTTTCACATCACTTTCGGTGATCATGCTGTCCTCTGTTTATGCCCCTAGACTTTACTTCTTTTTGAGCTTTCAGCCCTAATCCTCTTTTTCTACAGGATTTGCTGAACTGCTCCTCTATTCAAGTTAACTCTGCGCTGGACGAGCTTTGAAAAGCCTTTTGTTGTTAATAATGTTGGATGATTGTTTCAGCCCCAGTTCTATATATTGTGAGATGTTGTGGGGTATGTTGAGCAAAGACCCCTGAACATGTGGTGATTTGATGTACATGTGACTCTTCTGTTGATTCTTTTCTGAAATTGTGAATAGTTTTGACACATCTAGTGTCAAAACTATCTAGTGTACTTTTCTTGGCCTCAATTTTTATTATTCCGTTTTTTTACGGCTTGCCCTACGCCACCAATTAGGCTCCTACGTGGTTCCCCGATACCCCCACTCGTAATGCAGTCCTGGCGCCAGGCCTTCTTGACTATCTAGGGAATCCTTTGCACCACAAATGCTTGTGGATTTGTGGGGTTTACTTTAATGACATAATAAATCTGTTGCATGTATGCCTTTTAAGGCTTGGCAGTCTGCTGTAATATCTTAAGTGTAACTTAGATGAGTCATTAATGCTTATGCTGTTTTGTGTCCTGGCGTTGGCGACAGAAGGTTGTTATTGCACTACTTTGACTCCTAATGCCTTCATTTTCTGCACAGCAAGAACATGGGAATTCTGACTTTGCTGCTCTGGGGATTTGAGAGCGTGGTCCAATTTGGTAACGGGGCTGATTCGCAAGCCTTATGAAATTCTATCCATACAAACAGTCCATTCTCAGAGTGAGCCAGCATAGTGGTAGCTTTGAGGAGCTTGGTTAAGTCACAGAGTGGGTCTTTGGCAAGGTTTATTCAGAATCATTCAGAGTCATTCAGAATAGTTTGATTTAAAATGCTCCATTTGGAGGAATAGAGTTTGAATCCTTCACAGCTGCACATACATACTGTCATGTGTTATCTGTGTTACTGACAGGCCGGAAAAAAAAAAAAAAAAAGAGTTTGAATCCTTCACACTTTGGTGGGAGGAACCAAATGTCTGAGGGCTTTAATGTCTATAAAAGCAAACTTCCCCTATTTTTTTTCCTTTCTCTCTTTTTCTTTTCTTTTCTTTTCATTTTTTTTCTTTTGGAAAATTGGGGGGAAAAAAGAGAAAATAATTTTTTTTATTGTTCCTCAATTTTCACAAACCAAGCACTGAACCAAATTATGAAAAGGGTCAGTTACAGCCATAATCAAGTCTTTAATAGAATACATTAATATAAGCCTCGTTTTTGCTCCGTGTCAACATTCATCAAATTGAGACAAAACAATTTCATATTGCATCAGATAATTAATTTTGTGTATCATTATACCCCTAGTTGGATGTTGTTATTCTCACTTTCAAAATAAAATAATCTCCCTTCCTCCTCCGCAAAACCAACGCACATTAAAAAATACAATAAAAATGAACATTTTTCCCATTTTTTTCCCCCAGGAGTAACATTATGCTAATAACTTTCACTCGTAATAACAGAACAGCCATGTCTTTGCACTAAACATGTCTGAAAAACCCATGCCGGTTGTTTTCCCACTACCTTACAGCCTTTTTTAAATTCCAGTAACATTAAAATGCAGAGAACTTAACAATAACCACTGCCCCAGACTGCACCCATAAGATTAGCTTGCTGACATACTTCTGATGCAGTCGAGATGGAAGAGGGAGTCCTGCTGATAAGGCTGCAGCACATACATGACCAGTATACATTAGTTCTCCTAATAAGGTTTAATGTTAGAGCGAAGCTAATTTAATCAGTAAAAAAGTCTAATTTACAGTAGTTTTGAATACTTTGATGTGAAGTGTCTTTGTCATACATGTACACGACACAGCACACAGTGTGAACAACATGAAATTCTTTCTGTATTAACCTATTCACTGGATGAAGCACGGGGCAGCCAGGAATACAGCATCCGGGGAGCAGTGTGTGGGGACGGTACCTTGCTCAAGGGTACCTGCCACTAGCAGTCTTGAGATTTAAACCCACAACCCCCTAACCACTAGGCCACCAGCTGCCTTTAGCGTAGTCTAAAAGGACACAGGTTAGAGCACTCAGCTGGACAGGGCACTCAGCTGGACAGGGAGTTCTTCAGACACTTAAGAAGGCTGAGGAACCCACGTCCTTAGAACATACTAAGAGCTAAATTAGTGTACCAAAGTAATCAAAATTGCGAATCAGGCCATGCCTGACTCAGTATGCCACCCAACTCGTGGTACAAGCTGTTGTCATCTCTCTCCTCGAAAACTGCAATACCCTGGGTCTTCCAGCTTGCATGGTAAGACCCTTACAGCTGCTTCTGAATGCAGAAGCTCGGCTGGTCTTCAACCAACCCAAAAGGTTGCATGTCACCTCACTGCTAATTGACCTACACTGGCTACCCTTGGTTGTCCACATCCCGTCCAACTCTTGCCTACAGGGTGACATCTGGGTCTGCACCCAGCCACTTTAACTCTAGCGTGCAGCCTTGTGTTCCTACTTGTTCCCTTCGCTCCTCTAAAGAACATTGTCTGTCTCTGCCATCCCTACACACAAGGCAGTCCAAGTCCAGACTCTTCGCTGGTGGAATGAGCTGCCTAGGCCAACAAGAGCAGCAGAATCCCTGTCTATCTTCAAAAACCTCCTGAAGACACTATTCAGAGAGCATCTCCTCTCCTAATCTTCTTGCACTATAAAGATGCAAGAGTATTGTCCTCTGGTTCTCACACTGGCCTGAAACTTGAGTGTTTCATCGTATTGTAAGTTGCTTGGTTAAAAGTGTCTATCCGATGAATGTTATGTATAGTAAATTAGATTTTTTACTGAGATTAAGTTTGCTTCTCGCTAACATTAAACCTTAGTAAAAGTGCTTATGAATACTGGCTACATATGATAGCAAGATGCAGATTTAATCAGTAAAAAGTTTGATTTATTATGTAATTTTGAAAACGTTAGTGTTCTAATTTGGCCCTTAGTATGGTCTAAAGACACAGGTTAGAGGTTCTTAGATCATTAAGCTGAACAGGGTGCTCTTCAGACACATGGGCAGGCTGAGGAACCTGTGTCTAAATGAAGAAATGCACCAGGGGAGGGTATGAAAATGCCAGCACTCACTAGAAAAAGGAAATGTTCTCACGCACGCCACATGTACGCACCGAAAACCAAATGCCAGAGGTGCGCACACCCCTCCCATTCAGCTGCGACTCCCAGCCAGATGCCCCTGTTTGCACAGGAGGCTGCCGTAGAGCGCCGTTAAATGTGACTGAACTTTTCTGTTCCTCATCTGTGACAAACCTCTCTGTTCGTGATGTGTTATTCAGACGTGCACTTTGAGAAGGTCTCATGGTTCACATTTTCAACAGAACTCCTGTTGTAGAGCTGAACACTTAAGGTGCGCTTTCTCGTTTTTTCCCCCCTGTTTTTATCGCCTCCCCCATCTTTCAGTCTCACTCTCGGTGTCTCTCCCTCATCGTGTCTCCCTCTCTTTGTCTCCATATTCATAGTTCTACATCCCCCACCCCCCCCCACCCCCCCAACAGCGAGAGCAGGGCCTGTCATATTGAACGTTATTTTTAGCATCTGCTTGGCATTGATTTATGTGAACATTTAGATCCAGGTTAACCCCTCATTGGGGTTGGCATATGGCTCCCCTTCCTCTCCTTCTTTGACCTTTTTGCTTACATCCAACTGTGGATGCGGTACACGGCAGTTCTGGATGTTTTTATGTCACTAGACTTTTTTTCAATATAAAATTTCTGCTGCCATTGGTTAAGGTCAGCCCATTTGCTAAGGACTAACTGCTCAGCTCCTATATAGGCTTGTGTTTCTGATAGAGTTCCATCATATTACGTGTTCATTAAAGCTGTTGGATATCGGAATCACAATATAAGAAGAGACAAATTATGATTAAAATAGTAAAGTTCTGACTGGTTGGTTTTGGGAATTTTTAAAAATATATTTTAAATGATTAAATCTAACCTCTTCCTAGAACAAATGCCTGAAATACATATGAAACGTCATTTACTGTTATCAAGAGTGCTAACAGGTCACAGTCACAGGTGTGAGCATATTTTATGTATTTTTTTCTATTTAGATAATCAAAAATGAATAAATCTAATTCCTTCCAAAGGTCCTTATGGTGTTTCAGGTTTGTTGTGACCATTATTGGTCTCAAATGACATTAAAAATCAGTGCATTTGGACATTTGAACTATCAAAGGATGTCAGATAAGCTGTTAGTGGCCTAGTGGGTAAAACACTTGACTGTGAACCCGTTCACCACAAAGTCGCGGGTTGAATCCCCCCCCACACACTTTCTACCATTGTGTCTTTGAGCAATACACTTAACCCTCAGTTGCTCCAGCAGGACTGTCCCTGTAGTTAATGATTGTAAGTCACTCTGGATAAGGCTGCCAGGCAAATGCCCCCTTTCTTATTGTTGCCTTTACTATTATTTGGGTAATTCACCTGCTGACACAACATTCCTCCCAGTCTAGTTCATAGTTGAGATCAAACCAGATTACAAGTGCAGCCCTACTTTACGGGGAATGTTCTGAATCACATTTGGTGGAGCGCTGAGAGAACATCTGTTATTCCTTACTCCTCGCTTGTTCTATTTTCTGTCTATCCCTTTTTGTACTCCATTTCTGAGAGAATATCCCCAAACGGATGCGAGTTATTAGGACGTCTGGATAGACACCGCCGAGCATCTTGCCAACAGATAACCAAACAGTGATGGCACTTCGAACATAGCATGGTAGCCCAGAGCCACCATATGTTGTGCTGATGTCTATAAAATTAGCTTTGTGGCCTGAGGGAGGTGAATTGTGTTGCCAGTTCCTGGCTAGAGAAAAGACTGCATAATTGAAATGCTTCTCAAAGTGGCCTGTGTTGATTGAATCCAATTCACTGCTCTCTTTTCCCCACATAGGTATCCTTTTTTTTAGACTCTCTGAATATTCAAGTATTAGAGTAATGACCTCACTGCTTTCTGTGCTTCTGCTGTGAAAGTAGAAGCCTCTCTCTTTCGTTAACCTGAGCAGGACAGCGGTAACGGTCTCACTCTAAGGTCACGGAGCGTTTTAGTGACCCACCAGAGAGCCCTGTAAAGATCACCTTCCCCCTTGGCACCCAATTAGTGTTCTTTCAGTGGAAACATGCATGCAGTGGTCAGGCAGAGAGTGGGGAGTGCATCTCACCATTAAGGGATAAAAGCCGGCCGCGTGAGCTGCCTTCTCACTCTTAGATGTTTGTCCAAAGAGGGTGGAATGAGGGGATGGAGATGATAGGAATAAATGACAGGTAACTCTTCTGCATATTCTGTATAGCTCTAGTTATCAAGTGTATAAATATACATGCATAAGATAAATGTCCTGATTAGTCAGAGCTCTAAAACTGTACCTGATCATCTTTGATGTGTCGCTATGTCACTTATTTTTAGCTTTGTTTCATTAAAGGTTAGAACTTTTTAAATGTCATTTATGTATTTCCACACTGCTGTAAATGGGTAATCAAATTTACTGAGTTTTGTGATTGGCTGTCAACCCGCCAAGCACAGCAGCCCAATGGCACAAAGTGTCACGTTTGTGGTGATTAGTCTGATATAAAACTACCCTTACTACAAATAAATTTTGCACAACAGGAGGTTATGAGGACTACAAAAACACATGGCAACATGTGGCCAAGTGCTAGCATTTGGTACTTCTAGTCTCTATGCTAGCATCATGTTTCATGTTTTATTATGACACATCTGGTTCAGATCACAGCGAGGTTTGTAATTGGCTAATTATATTTATATATATATATATATATATA
>JBBPCX010000160.1:19244447-19277742 GCA_037974365.1 Hydrocynus forskahlii
CCACCTCCCCCCCCCACCCACCCCCCCCCCCCCCCCCCCTCCCCCCCCCCTCTCCCCCTCCCCCCCCAACCAAAAGAAATTGTGTGTAGGGATCCCTAGGCTGGTGGGCATTGTTGCCAAGGAAAGTATGTCACATGCTGTCACACCTCTGGGGGCCTGAGATGAAAGCTGCTGCTAACAAGCAGAGCAGCGGCCTGTATACTCCAGCTCTCACGCTTACACACACGTGCACACACGTACCTCTAACCCAAATAAATGACGCTTGTCCAGCAGTCTAACCTAAATAGACACATTTTCCATATCATCCAAATATTCACACATTTTACCCTATACTTTCGCATGTCTCCTCTTTTCGTAGCATATCAACAAGCCTACAGAGCCCTTTCACGTTTCTGAGCCGACACATCTGTCGGCTTCCGAAAGGAGGGGAGTACATCTCCGCCCTAATCGAAACAAATGGGGGAGACGTACATTTGTACAGTTAATAACGTTGATCTCTGCTGTGAGTCATTCAGGGCACAAATCAAAAACTGGATTTTCCATATTTTTTTTTAAAACAGTTTGACATAGGATGTAACATTGTTAACTGTTTCAGTGTGTACCATTCATTTAATCATACCTACAGTTAATGTACAAAGGCTGCAGTAACAGGCCATTTTGAATTCTGTCATTAAAAAAGCCATACCGTTATGTAGGAGACAGCAGTTAAGCCTAACCAATGCATGCTGAAGTTATAAGGAGTATAATATTATGCACACACACACACACACACACGGAAAAAAAAGGACCGCATCATTTTTTTTCTGGTTATGTCATGTCGGGTTTGTGATCGGACACACTTGCAGGAACCAGCTTTAGAGTAAAAAGCAGTTTAATGAGCGCAAAGAGACAGTTCTGAGCTCAAGGAGCTCCAAACGAAAACAAGCTTCACACAATCCGAATACTGTAAAGTTCCCGGAGGTCCTTCACTCTGTACCGAACCCAAACTCAACTGAAGGAAGGGGAACTCAGCTGCCTCGCCGACTTTTACGAAGCTTCCCAGGCCCACGTACACTTGAGGCCTGTACCACTACTCCATACGAGTGGAACGGCACAGGATAGTGGATCACCACCGTTAAGCCTGTAAGACAAGGGAGGCTGAGAAACAGAGAGAAGGTATTCAGTCACTCATAAAAGCAGCGTGTCTACAGCAAAGAGTCCAGCCTCGTGCTGATAGGCTTCAGAGGGGAAGCTCTGCCACTTGGAGATCAGGCTGTTCGCAGGCTGGAGTTTATTTTCTACGCTTGAGTCCTGGAGCCTTCTCACTAGACACAGACATTCGTTTCAAACACATACAAAGTTTACAAACCCGAGTTGGAGCTGGATGTAAGAGCTGCGTGACCACGCACCGATGCTCCGGATCGGCTGGGCTTTATACACACACACACACACACACACACGCAGACAACCAATCACATGACACAGACAAAAACTCAATAACAAGCTTCACTTAAACTAAACTCAAGACACGTGGACATGTCGTCAGGTACCTAGCAACCCTGCTAAAGAGCTAATGAGGCTCAGTAACCATACCTGGGTTGACAGACGACCACACACACATCAAACCATGAGGTAACCTGACCGTGCCCAGGGCTGCGAACAATTAATACTCTGGGGACAGGAGCCGCTGGGGGCGTGACTGAGGCGGACCTGACATGACAGGTTATTGCTTTTGTAATTTGTGGGAGTGTGTAAAATGTGCATGTCACTGTTGTTTTATGCACTATTGACCACACTTGATTCAAAATGTAAAAACAATGTGTATATGTGATTTATTATACCTTGGAAATGTTAAACTACACAACGCTTTCATTATTTTACAATTGAAACAATTAAAATAGTGCAGAGTGTGTGTGTGTGTGTGTGAGCTCTGGTTCATCCCGTCAGATTCAGGAGTGAAGCTGCTGGACTACAGCACTTACAGCACATATGGAGGCATTTTTTATTTTTTACACAGCTTACACTGCCATAGTTCAGAAAAGAATAGCAACCTGTGCGTTTTACACACACACACACACAGCCGCAAATTGTACAAACAGTGAACAGAAAAAAGGGAACAGTGGCCTCTTATTTTGTCCATGGCTATATATGTACTTTTACTCCAGGGTAATTTTAGTAGAGTACATGTTAGCTCTACTACATGGAACTAATTCCAACTTTACTGATCTCTTAATTTAAAATTAGGATCCTCTGCTCTTTAGCTAGCTTGGGTTCGTTATGAACATAGTGTATGTGGTTGGGAGCTAAAGTAGCAGGTAGGGCTGAATTGTTTGGAGTTGGAGTGATAAAATACTTTGCATCTTTACATTTTGCTGGCAGCACTAGAAGCACAACCAAAAGTATGCTTTATTATCAGAAATGTTCTTACTCTGCCAAAAGATCAAGAGATTTCTTTCGTTGCTGTAGGTTTTCACATCTGATGAAAGGCTGCTTTCAAATGGCCTAAAGCTAATAGTTACATTATATTGTGAGAGGCGGGTCACCCCCATCACATCTTTCCACCTCAGTTAATTAATTGACAGTATTTTGAGGTACCACTGAAATTGATTGGTGATGACCTGAAAATATTTTTATAGCGTATACAAGCAGTCCTGCCTTCCTACCCATACAGTGTGTTGTTCTACTTAGGAAACATCATTACCAGCTTCAAAAACGGGGTAGCAAGCTGGAAGTGGGAAATGGACCCATCGCCCTCTCACAGTCATTGCAATGTTCCTTAGTCTGTTGTGGACGCGATTCCACACACGGGTGAGCATCATTGCCTCCTCCATCACAGATTTTACGAATTCACGTTCTCTGCAGTCATGCTGAAGGTGCCCATAAAGAGTCGTGCCTCCCATGTTCAGCCACCTTTGCTTTACAGCTGGAACAGGTGGAGCTATCAAATATTAACTGAAACAAGCAGCATGCCCTTGAAGCCACCAGGCCTGAATTTTTCTAACTGTCTTTTGGAAGACGTAGACCTTTATTTGTCTCGCACACACAGTAGTGACCAATAGAATGCAGCCTCAGTACAGCCCAACACTAGTGTGCTCATACATACACACAATGAGCTTTTAGCAGTGGGCAGCCACTGTCGCCATCGCCTGGGAACCAAATCCAGCTCTTTAAGTAGCCATTTTTTTGTTGGGTGTGAACACAGCACAGCACAATGTGAACCATGTGAAATTCTCTCTCTGCATTTAACCCATTCACCAAGTGAAGCAGTGATGCAGCCCCCGGGGAGCAGTGTGTGAGGACATTACCTTGCTCAAGGGTACCTCAGTGGTGCCAGTGGTGGCAAACCAACAACCTTCCGATCACAGGGGTAACTCCCGAACCACCAGGCCACTTAGTTCGAGGTCACTGACAGGTCTATTTATCCTAGCATGTGGGTCTTTCTGGAAGAAGAAAAACAAGAAGGACTCACGCAGACATGAAGCAGAGAACATGCAAACTCCACACAGATTCTAGGCCGGGAATTGAAGTCACTGTGGCTGGTAGCTCTTGCCCTGCGCTCTTTATCGCACAGCCTAGGGGCACTCAACTGTTGTCCCACTCTCCAGTTCCAGCACTTTGAAGTGTAATCTCCATTTTCTTTGTCATTTCTTATCTGGTAGTGGAGAGGGGTGTGGGTGGCCTACAAGGGAGTAACACATCCTCCGCGTTTTTTGTGAAAGCCTTGCTGGGGTTCATCAAATTCAAGCCAAGTGACTGGTTTCCCCGCTTCCAGCAGTAGCTGTCCCGATTGATAAGTCTTGGCTTTCTGATTTACATGCATTTATTTTGCAGGAATCCACAGGGGCAGTAACTCCTGGAGCTGCAGCTTGATACAAAGTGCCTCTTCCAAGGGTGCAGTGGCAGCAGCAGGAAACTAGAATCAAATCCTTGGCTGCTTAGTTCATGGCCAAGTAATCTGAGTTTTGGGGCTTTCCTCGTGCCTTGCGGTCACTGGCTCTGACTAAAAAAGCCATTTCTCTTGATGCATCTGCCTAAAGCCAGAATGAGTTTGGGGGAAGTTTAGCTCAAGAACAAAGTGGGTGACAGATGACACTGCCCTCAGTATGTTAGCCATATCCTCAGGTCTCAGAATAGCTGTTTTGCATCTGTTACATGACAGGCTGGTTATAGTAGTTACATTCATTTGGGAGTTGTGCTGGAGTATGATTTGGAAATTTGCTCGTAAGCCAAACAAATTTGATACACATACACTTCCAGAACTTCCAGTATTGTTACGTGATTTCCCAACTCAAAGACACAAAGCATTTAACTCATGTTTTAGTGGATGTGTTTGAGTAAAGCAGTTACCAAACTGTAATGGATGTTGGGTTCCAGGCCCCGCTGGGGACAATAAATACAAATCTGTTAATACTGTTCGCCTAACTGGGGTGGTAACCTCAAGGGATAATATTCAGCACCTTCAGTTATAGAACATAACAATCACATTTCATTGCAGCTAGCTGTATATCTTTTACACTGTATTGGCTCCATACATCTTGTTTTGTTTGTAACTTTAAGTTTAGAGCGGATGTAAATATGCCAGTTTCCCTATTAAAAACAAATTCAAATGGAATTTATTCAAACATTGTTGTACATTACAGGATACATTTACACTGTTAATACCGTGATTTAAAATCATGGGCTTGAGGATGACATGTAGTTTCAGAGCTGGCATATTGGTATCAATGGATTTCAGCATCAGGCCAGTGCTGGATCAACTATTGTAAGAAAACACACACACACACATACACACACACACAGACTCACTGTGCTGTCATGTTGCTAGTTGGGGATTTTTTCCTATGAGGTGGTGAAGTATCGATTAAAACCAGCTTATTTTAAAGCTTTTAGTTTTAAAAGAACAAATATTTAATCGGTATTAGCTACACTCACTATCAACTCTCATCAGTGAAGAAAAAGTGGCATTATGCCATGTCTAACGACAGACCTGGAGTGTGCAAGCAAACAGATTTTTTTCTTTTACAGTATCAGTTTACCACCCAAATACATAAACACCCAATTTATTATTTTTATTTTGAACAATTTTAAGATGTAAATAACCTGAGCCTTTTACAACCCCTTTTATAAATGTTGTGGCTTTGTCTTATAAAAAGCACCGGAAATGTGCTGGTGTGATTCGTGTTCATTGAACCCACACAATGCAATCATCAGGTTAAAGAGAGGCACAGATCTATGAAATAGACTGGAAAAATAACTATTAAATGATTTAGTTTCCTAATTTAACTCAATCAAGCCTTGAATGAAGTAGGTATGATTAGAATGAGGTAGATATGATTAGAGATGCAGTAGAACTCGGGACCGACACCAGGAGCAAAATGAATTATAAACAATAAGCAGCACTATTGCTGCTGGTATTTAGTTCTAGCAGATGTATTACTGTCTATCTGTAGAACAAACAAAATATTCCTGTAGTGTAACTGGATGGATGAATATGGTACTGGATGGTCCAACCCCCATAAAAAAAAGCTTTGTTTGTTTTTTGCAGAGTTCAAATGATGGACAACAACAGCAGCAGGAGGTGGACTGGAGCTGGTATGAGAACTCTTTCTACCTGTTCTGCATCTTGGAGCAGCTCTTTCAGGCAGGCGAGAGTAGAGCATGGAGCAAGTACAAAGACCTCCAGGCCCAGTTGGAGAGATACGTCCTCCCTCTGTCGGATGAATTCCCCTTGTTTGCTCTCTATATGTGGCGAATAGGAGGGTTTCTCAATCCTACAGGTACTGCAGGGACCTGATCCTAGAGTCTCGGTTCCCAGAGTGCTTTTAATCCCTCGTGGCACCCTGTCATGGCGAGATTATAATCAGACAGTGGAATTTAGAGGAAGTGGAGAGTGACTGACTGAGGCTTGACAGAAGGTCTGCATAAGTTTAATGGCTTAATGGACTTCCAGTCTTCCAAGGCAAAGCCCTCTTGTTCCAGTGTAGACTTTGAAAATTTGACCTGTCAATGATGAATAAAACAATGAAACTGCTCTTCTCCTGAATGTCTGTCTCTAATATCTAGAGGTTTTGTTCATTTGTTTGCAGTATATGATCTCTGCTAGGACAAAATCTTTATAATGTTTTGAGAAAACACCTATAATTCTTTGTGTTTGGCCAATAAAAGTGGTCCAATACGATACAATTTCAATCCGTAATTTGCATTGAAAGTTAAGCAATGGTGGGTGAAATTTTATGAGACTCTCTCTTTTTTAAATTTGACATCTGAAGATGGAACAGTTGGAATAGTTGGATGGATAGCAGCCCCACGCTGCCGTCCATCCATCCATTATCTAAGCTGCTTATCCTTAACCTGGATCTTTGGAGCCTCATAGGGGGAGAGAAACACCTTGGACAGGTTGGTAGTTCATCACAGGACAGACACACGTTCCTGCACACACTCAGGTCAAGTCAGGTCAGGCAGATCATTTCAACCATAGAGAAAGTAGGCAGTGAACCGAAACGGACTATGGACGAAACAAAAACAGAAACACCACAAGACTACAGGACAAAACACATAGAGGACAAGAGAAAGAGAGTGCGGAACACAAGAGCAACAAAACAGGACAAACTAGTGTGATTGAATACAGTATTATGACACAGGCTGTTTTCTGGTCATAATAACTGAGTTGTTACGTGTGCAGAAATGCAGAATACAAGTAGAAGGCATTAAATAAGTGTGAGAATACAACGTGCAGTATCAAATTAATGATGGGTGTTTACAGTGGCTGTTGGGGTGTAAGTTGTTTGAGGCAGAACAGTTTAGTATTTATATGCATTGTATGAGGATGAGGGAGTTCAGGTCAGGGGTGTGTTTGTGTGGGGGTACAGTTTATGTTCAGTTCTGATGAAGCTAGGGTCAGTTTAACATCTCCAATTCGCCTTTGGACAGTGGGAGGAGACAAGAGATCGAAACAAGGACGTTCTCGCTGTGAGGTGACAGCATTACCATAATATAATGACAAATGCTGAGTATTATTTTACTGAATGTTTCCCATATAGCACTGCAGTTGACTAGGACTAATTATTCTCTTTAGAAGAACACGCAGTTGCTCAGAGCTTCTGAAGTACCAGTGAAATATGCTCAGAAAAGCTTACTGTGAAGCACAGCAGCTCCATGTTTCAAGCTGTACATCTTTTCCCTCAGCGCTCTAAACCTGCACTCAGCAAAGAGGAAAGGAACCTTCCTAATGTGTCCCAGTGGGAGTGGAAAGGAAAAAGTCGGCACTGTACATTAACATAAGAATATCAAGCGGCGCTAAAGCATAGTCCAGGAGGCATGGAATAAGCTGCGCGTGTCACACATCTTAAATCGCTCAACAGGCTTTTGTTGTCCCTTTCAGCCCCACAGCAATTAGGGGTAGTGTGAAATCAATCAGAAAGTGCTTAAACCCTAGATCTTCCTGTTGATCTTAAATTAATCTCTTATAAGTGGTTGTGATGCTTTGTTGATTAATCAGCCACACTTTGCTGTGATGTGACGTGCTCTCTGTTCTCTCCCTCTCTTTTATCTACCTAATGGACCTGTGCAGCAAGGTGCTGACATGATGACACGTTCATCAAATGCCTTAGAACAGGGGTGTCCAGCCTTATCTGCAGGAGCCAGATTTTCATTCCTACAGCCGGAGCTCACATGGTCAGTTATTTGAAGACCCAGACCAGCTGTTTAATCAGGTGTGCCCCTGCCTCTTTGGAACAAAAACTCCAGCCCCTTAAAGATAAGTCAGCTGGTAAGTAAGTAATATTTATTTATAAAGCGCTATTATAAAGCACAGACAGACGTCACAAAGCGCTGAACAGTAAAATCCCGTAGAAATGCATGAGACTGCACCACTCTCATGTGAGTCCACTTATGGGAATAATTCCTTGTGTTTGGACAATTAAAGTGTCCCAATATGATAAAATTTAAATCCGTAATTTGCACTGAAAGTAATGGTGGGTGAAAAATGTCCGCATTTTTATGAGACACTCTTTTTTTTAATCTGACATCTGAAGATGGAACAGTTGGAATAGTTGGATGGATAGCAGCCCCATGCTGCCATCCATCCATCCATTATCTAAACTGCTTATCCTTAACCAAGGTCTCTGGAGCCTCATGAGGGAGAGAAACACCTTGGAAAGGTTGGTAGTTCATCACAGGGCAGACACACGTTCCTGCACACACTCAAGTCAAGTCAGGTTAATCAGGTGTGCCCCTGCCTCTTTGGAACAAAAACTCCAGCCCCTTATGGATAAGTCAGCTAATAAGTAAGTAATATTTATTTATAACGCGCTATTATAAAGCGCAGACAGACATCACAAAGCGCTGAACAGTAAAATCCCATGAGAGAGTGGTACAATCTCATAGAAATGCATGAGATTGCACCACTCTCATGTAAGTCCACTTATGGGAGTGAATTAAAAGCCTGCCGGCGGTGTTTTGGATGGTCTGAAAGCAAGTTAAACCAGATTTACTTAGGCAGGTAAAAAGAGAGTTACAGAAATCAATGCATAATGAGATAAAAGCATGAATAAGCATTTCCATCGCAGCCTTAGAGACAACAGACCTGAACTTAGATACGATTCTCAAATGGATAAAACAGGGTGACTAAGGAACGGATTAAAAACACTTAAGTTATGCAGAGAAACCCAAAAGAAGCTAGGGAGAGACGAAAGCTTTCGGTTAACAGCCATGTATAGGTCAGGAATTTAAAAGCTCTGTTTTCTGAGAATTTTGTTGGTCAGTTAATTAAAGCCAATTAATAATCTCTGTCACACAGTCAACAAGGACAAGCTAGGAATGTTAGCCAACTGTTAATTTCTGTGTAAATAATTGTGATGAACAGTTTCTTTAAAAGACTTGTACATTTTAAAGAACAACCTTAAAGTGGCCAAATTTGCTGATAAATGAATGCGCCCATAGCTGACACTGGTTTTGGGTTGTACACACAGGATCTCCATAGAGAAGCACCATGTCCAGTGCCAAGCGTCGGCTGGAGAGGCATAAAGGCTGTGGAGCAGTGGAACTGCAAACTCTGGAGTGATGGAGCTCCATCCAATAGCTTCAGGGTGAGTTGGAGTGGCATTTGTGATCCAGAAATAATCATCCAGCATCAGTACCTATAATTCTTTCAAATTCTCACAGCAATGTTCCAACATCTGGTATAGCTTTCTTAGAAGAGTATAGGTAGTTGCTGCAGCAAAGAGGGGACCAACTCCCGGTTAATGCACTTGGTTTCAGAAGAAACGTTGGACGAGCAGGTGACTGCAAACTACTATAGCTTCCAATTGACTGACATGACTCAAAAATACTCACTGCTGCCATGTATAGTCTAACAGTCTAAAGTCTAACTTTGCTTCCTTCTGGTTTGCATGTGCGTGTGCGTGTGCGTGTGTGTGTGCGCGCGTGTGTATTCACCACATGGAGGTAGTTGTGTTTCCATGTGGAATGGTGAAGTCCTAGTGCATCGTACCCCCCCTTTATATTCAGAATGCAAAGAGATTACAGATCACCTGTCTACTATCTCTCATCCCTCAGTGAGGTACTTCCACATGGATGAAGGACTTCCACAGTGAAGTACTTCCACATAGATAATATTTTCACTTTTAGTCTGTCGCCTCTCGTGTTTGAACACGTCTGGGCTGAATTTATATTTCTATACATTTATGAATTCTTTTGTAGGCCTGTTATGTCTTTCTTGGCTCTGAACCTTTGACTGAAAACCTTTTTTCAGCATCTTCCCCTGGGTTACCCCTACAAATAAAAACACACTGTATTCATGTCTGTCTGTTTCAACACTAACCTGTGATTGTGAAAAATAACTGCTGTCAGCTTAAATAATTGGGATCAGGTCATGATGTAATAATGGTGACAGGCCTACTGTCATCAGCATCTACTGTACAAGTAAAGCTGCAAGTAGGACATCCTCCCTCATGAACAGCCATACACACACACACACGCACACACACACACACACCTTCTCACTTCCCAGGTACACTGGGTGACCTTGGCACACTATCGGCACATTTTTTCTTTCACAATGGCCCTGATTCCCGATCTGCCTTCCTCCTTCCCTCTCTCCTCTCAGGCGAGATGCTTTTTGCCGATAATTTATTTTATGAATCCATTTTTGTTTCACCGACACATTTTCTGCGTTTATCTTCTTCCTGCCTCCACCACCCCTCTCCCCTCCCTCCGCTTCTTGGCGCACGAGCCCCTCGTAAAGGAGCGCTGTGAGCGACCCTGTGATGATGTCGAAGTGACACGGTGAGATATTTGTGTGGGCAATAACGTCCCTGCTGCTGAATGCGTTTGATAGGGTGTCATGAATCACGGCGCCGAAACCCGTCCTCCTGCTGCCGCCACTGCCTCTGCCTCTGATCCTGCTGCTCCCGAGCTGGGCTCCCAGCACCCGTGCACCTGCTGATAGCCATCGCCGGCGTATTGTCTCGGCCCCAGCGAGCCCGCCTCTGCCTCTGCCATCTCTGCATCTCTCATATCCTGTCCCCCAGCAGGCTGGGGAGGAACCACAGAAAATAAATAAAAAAATAAAAAAATAAAAGGCCACATCCAAGAGCAGAACGTGGCTCTTGCTTGCTTAGATAATGTTCTGGAGAAGCCACTCACACGTAGGCTTCACTGACAGGAGTGCTCTTTTTTGCTGGATTAAATTTCCAGCCTTGGTTCGCCGTCCGTTTGTATTGAGTGTTCCTCGACGTTAATGGAATTCGCAGTGGAGCTGCTATTTGGGTTCGTTTCAGTTCCAGCTTTCATTTTTCATCTCGCCGCTCAAGCTGGGCTGCCGCTCTGCGCCGCTGACAGCCACAGCTGTGAAATAAGCGCAGAAAATAATTCAAATGTAATGTTTTGAAGCAGCGAGCAGAAGGCCGTTATTGATTGAATGCTTTGAGAAATACTGGGCTTAACACAATTTGCCTTGGTCTGTGAAATACGACTTCGCTCCATAAGTAACTGGACGATGTTAAGTCGGCTCTACACAGCTGTGCAGAAATTTGGGTGCCGCTCATCAAATCACATTTTGTTGATATGGGAAAAGTAAGTATAGAGAACACACTTCTGCTCGGTTACAGTTTATTTGCCGAACGTGACACACTGGAAACATAAAACGATTGCAAATGCAACAGAAATGCAAAAGTTGTGGCACCTGTTATATTAGATTTTTTTTATGATAAACTCAAATACTGCGTTGGAGCATATGCAGGCAAAAGCCATATTTACATTTGTTTACCAAGTACGTGATCAAGAGCATCAAGAACAGCCCAGCTCAACCCAACCCCTCTTAAGTCAAAAACATGCATCAAAACTCTCAGTTGTAGGACCTAGATGTTGGAATGAACTTCCCTGTCTTTTAGAACTGCTGCGTCCTTTACTGTCTTCAAACGGCATCTGAAGAACCACCTCTTCACCTCACATTCATCTTAACTAACACAAACAAGCTAAAGATTGTATTATCTTCAGGTCTGGTAGAATCTTAGCTTGCTAGCTGCTCTTAATGTATGTTAGGTTTAATAGTGTGAGGAACATCCTTTGTAGGGCACAAAGCACCCATATAGGTTGCCCTAGGTAAGAACATCTTCCACATGTCTTTAATGTAAATGTATTCCGACAAAAACCTCGAAAATACCAACTTTAAATCATCTCAGAAGAACACACACCCTTATACATAGCAAGCCTTTAGCTGAGTAAAACCAAAGCCATGCAATGTGAGGAATGACGGTGGTGCGGTTCATTTAGCGTCAACATCCATATAATTATGAGGTTTAGTTTTGATCACAGTGAGAGCTAAGGGGCCTTTATCACAAAGGTAAGTGTTCGCAAATGGTATCAAATGGTTCCTGTTTTTCAAAGCTAATGTCAAGGCTAATGATCACACAGTTTATTGAAACTTGAAATAAAAGACACGTGACTTGTATGTAAACTGGCTTTTGTCAGGCCATTTGAATGACATGATGTAAAGCGCAGAGGAAAACTACATATATGTCAGTATTCCTTTTTCAGTGTATGCAGCAAATTTTTCAAGGCTATCTACAATCTACGACCACTAATTTGACCTTTTCACATAACCATAATCCCTTTTAAAAGAGTTTCCCCATCTCTTATGAATGAAAACGAGTGAACAACTCAACATGATCTAAATAAAATTCCAATTTTAAAGCTGTGTCTTCTTTGTAGTCCATCACAGTCTGAAGTCTGTGACCCAGAGTCATCACTGGCTGGGTGTCTTCCCTGGCAGGGCTGCAGTCTCACCCTTTTTATTCCGTCGAATGGGCTTTTTGCCTTCAGTGAGTGAATAGCATGCTCAGTTTAGTCCAGTTCAGCTGACAGACTGTAGACTGCCATACTGTCTTTGGCAGAAGTGCCGTTCAGTGAGTTGCACGGCAGTTGAGATGCTTCCGTTCACTTCAGAATTCATCCTGCTGCTGCCAAAGTCACATCATGAAAGATATGTGAGCCAGTCCCACTGGCAGGCAACCATGCATGTCCAGACCACCATGTTTCACAGAGTAGGTTGTCTGCCTTGGATCATGTACGGTTCCTTTTTTGTCCATGCTTTCCTTTATCCATCGCTCTGGTAGAGCTTCCTCTTAACCATGTATGAAACTTGGACCTTTTTTTAGTAAACCGTAACCTACTCTTTCTGCTCTCGAAGCTTACAAATGTATGTCATGTTTGAAAGCCTCTGAGGTCGTTCATCTACTTACGGTTGCTTTTGACACATCTATGCCTTCACCCTGAAGAGTGTTTTACATCTGCGAGACGCAAATGTCACATTTAGAACCAACTCTGTAGCTTTTGTTGTTCTCTCTTGTGCATTAAGCAGTCATGCAACTACATAACTGACTAATCAGTGACTGAGCAGCTGTTTTCCAACTAAGTATCTGTTATTTTGCAGTATCTCCGCTATATGCATGCATTTCCACTGCCTTACAATTCATTTTAGGTATTTATTCCAAGTCAAAAATGTCAGTTGGTGCAATAGTCCAACCATATATGTGGAAAAATTATTTAGTCAGATAAAATTCTCAGTCTAATAGCTTAACACAATTTTGTTTAAAATGTTTACGTATAACGTGGAATAATATGACAATTTAAAGGGTCTATATCCTACATTTATCTTGTATTTTCCATTGAGGAATTCAACAGGACATGTACAGCTGTGGAAAAAATTAGGAGACCACTGCAATTTATTTTTAAATCAGCATCTCTAGGAGTATGACAACCATTCCATGCCAGTGTCTGTTAAATTCCTACAAAAGCACCTCATTCTGCTTTGAGAGGTACTGATTAGTGATCACCTGAAGCAGGTCTTATTTAATGAGAAAACCACTGCTGTAATCAACACTCTCCTCTTGCAATGTGACCAGTTGGATGGCAAAAACACTACTAGAAATACATCCATTTTTTTTTTGAGTGAACAAGAGATTTGTTTTCTTTGAATTATTCAAGTTCTGTTCTCTTATTTTGATGTGTTGCCACTTCCTTTAAAATGATGCTTTGAAGAACAAAATTTGTATTTGGAAATTAGGAGAAATACTGTCAGCAGTTCTTAAAAACCAAGGCAAAGCCGTTCAGTTCAATACTTGCACCTAAATAAATTGTGAGGAACTGAACAGTTTGGCAGTGGCCCCTTTTTCCGGAGCTGTATGTGACTGTATGTTCCCCAAACTGTTGCGGTTCATTTCTATGTGACCATTTCACGTCTCTTTACCCCTTCCAGTTAAACAGGCTGTTTTAGTTACTGTGCTTTAAAGACTGATATATGTAAAGCGGTTCTGCCCTGAATTGTGCCTCATTTCAAGAGTTGAAATACTCCTTATAACTGATGAGAGAGGGTGTGGCATGGTTTTTATATATGGACAGTATGAACTGAGAACGGCTCAAACTATCTTACATACTATATAGTGTGTGTGTTTGTGTGTGTGTGTGTGTGTGTGTGTATGTTAGATGTTGTGTATGTATAGATTTGTACTGTATAGAACATTTCTATCTAACCCCAAATTCTGAAGCCCATTCGTTTCTTATTTTTCAATTTTGTTTTTTTTTTTTTCATGGTTCATCTGATGAAGGACTAAAGAAACTTTGTGTTTGAATAGCTCAGATTCAAGTTCAGAGGTCCTAGTGGTGTTACTTTGGCAAGAGAATCATATTTGGATTAACCTCAGGCACTCCTGACATCTTAGAGTGACCATTTAGGGGAATCAGAGGTGCACATCTCGCACAACTTTTAAATTGAGTTGTTTTCTGAAAACTTTATGCAGACTCGACACAACAGTGGGTCTTCAGCTGTCCTTTCCCTCTGGGCCATAGATCACTGTCAGGCTGCACAATAGCGTCCCACCAGAGTTGGGAATCTGGATCCATGCTTTATTCAGCCCACATGCCCGCCAAGCACTTTGGCTTGGATGGAAACGGCACGAAAGGTGCCCTCTAAATGCTTGCTCTCGGCTGACCTTGGCACGCAGAGGCGGAGGTTTTTTTATTTAAAGGCAGGTAACCTGGCGGAGGAAGGCTATAGCTTTTTTTTTCACGATTAAACATTGAGAGCACTTCGAGCACAAGGAGGGTTTATGATGGTCGTAATGTCCTGTTGATCAAAGGCTCTTTTGTCAAACCCAAGGCTGTAACCTTTAAATGTAGCGAGTGATAAGAGCCTACCAGGAAGCCCCTAAGTGAAAATGCAGGTAAAAAACGGGTACGTACAAAGTCTTTTACACTTTTATAACAAAAATATATTTGAAACTTTTTTTTTCAGTCAGCAAACACCCCCCTCCTGTGTTTTCTTGGTACGTTTAAAGGAGTTTTAGCGGTGTTGAAGGTATTTCATCATGGCATGACTACTTCTTAATTACCGTGGAGCCATTTTCAGTCTGTATGAAAACATTAAAAGCTCATTACGAGTGTTGTCAGGAACAAGCCTCCTCCTGAGGAATATGAGCTGCATTCTAATTGATGTCAGAATTTACGAACAAAAAATCGGCGTAATGCGTTTGGGAAATTTACAACGATGTAAACAACTCGCGCTCGGTGCCACATTTACAGTGCGAGTTGTCAGAAAGTGGAGTCGGAGGATCTTGATCAGAGCGTGAACGATGAACTGAAATAGGGTCCTGACAGCAAATTGTGAACTGATGGCGGTGTGTTGGTGCGTAGAGAGACAGATGGGGGGGTGGAGTTGTGGGGGGGGCAGCCGAGCGCTCTCTTCTCTCCCCTTTTTTCGCCGTGGTGAATGTTGATCATCACAGGCAGAAATGGAGCTTCTCGGTGGGGCGTGGAACCCCACCGGGCGTGCAGAAGCAGCTTTCTACTTTTGATCATGGCCCCATTTTCATAGCTGTGTTAATGCTCTGAGGTTAAAGCAGCATCTTATATCTATCTTCTATTCCACGCCTCTTGAGAACTCCCTTAATAGCCATATATATTTACATATAAGAGTCATTTTTTTATGATGGAGTGTTTCAGGAGAGCCTTTGTCTCAGTTTAACACCTTGATAGCTTTGGTTTCTGAGAGACTTCGGCACCCCTGCTAAAAGAGTCGGCCATTCCGTTCGGATTTGAAAACTAGGAGCCTGCGGGCCCAGCCGAGGCCTGAAGAAAATGTTTTTTGGGCCTGGTCCGGACCATTTTTTTGAAAAATATGGATCATTAGGCTTGGTTCTGACTTGGTTCTTTCTCTCTTTCTTGTGCTGATAGATGTGTTGGTGGCCTAGTGCATAGGATACTTGCCTCTGGACCAAGAGGTCATGGGTTCGAATCCTACCTTCAGCAGACCAACACTGGGTCCCTGAGCAAGACCCTTAACCCCAAGTTACTCCAGGGAGACTGTCCCCTGTGGTTAGGGAATGGAAGTCGCTTTGGATAAAAGCGTCTGCTAAATGCCGTAAATGAAACAAAATGAAAATGAAAGCTGTGTTCGGAATGGCTCCACAGATGGAGAAGTGGATAAAGGCTTCCCTCTGTGAAGCCAAGGATGATTAGACTGATATGTTGGATTGGTGGAAAGCTGACAGCAGATTTTTCCCTTTGCATTAAGCATTCCTGAGAGCAGCAGCGGTAGTCTATCTGCTAGCACTACTCCTACATAAAGATGTTAGCACTTAGAACTCTCGTCTTTTTCTCACACTGTCCTGAATCTTGAGTGCTGCCTCGTATTGTAAGTTGCTTTGGATAAAAGCGTCTGCCAAGTGAATGTAAAATAGTCAGAGGCTGGAACAGCTGTTCCCTGCCAAGTGTAACATTCCAGTGGCATTCCAGTCCCACAAAAATCTACTGTGAGTGCAGTAATATATTCCTAACCACTATTTTGGTTACTAGTAATTAATTTAACTGTAAGTTATTTATCAATAGTATTCATACACCAGCATTTGTGTACATAGCATAGTGTATTTTGTATTAAGTTATTCCGCAGTCTTTATTTGATTTAAAAGCAAAAAGTTTTCTGATTCGGATAAAATAACTTTTGTCATTAGGGCAGGTTATTTTCAGTCACTACGCAGTTCAAGCGTTTATTAACGGCAAGTAAAGCTCTGTAAAAGCCTTCTGTATTAGTATGTGTTTGAATCAAGAGCTGGTAATGACTGGGTGTTGATCAGTGGTGTTCAAGAAGCATTAGATCCTGCCCTGGCGATGTGAGCATGTAGCTGCTTTCTGAAGCACTGCTATTTTCAGAAGGGTCACATCTTTCCGTTGGATCATCGTGGCCTTGCTGATGGAGGCACCGTTCCAGCTGAGTTGTGGTTCTTGTGTTTTATAACCACTTACGTGTTATTTATGGGACAGCAGTAACGCTCACAGAACAACGGCTGTCTGTTAAGAAGAAAGAGGATTTACAGTGGGTGTCAGTACTGTACTGATATTAACACGGTGAGCTGTCAGTCTCAATACCTGTCAGAACAGGTCATGTAGGAGGGAGTCTGAACGTTTCAGCGCTTCGAACATCCTGTCTACATCAAGCTATGTGGCATAACTTCGTTTTAGAAGCAAGTTTAACTCCCCTTTGCCACAAATGACAGAGTGGGATACTGAAGCAATATCTCGTTGCTCGGTGAATACTGTCTGAAGCAGCACTTGGGACTGCCAAATGATATTAAGACTATATTTGGTACCCTCCCTAGTTATTATCTGAGAGATGGAAATTAATTTTCTAATATGTGAGAAGGGGGTTATGAATATTATATACTGGGGTGATCTGAAAGCTGTGTAATTAGTTATGCATCGAGCCTTGCCCTGATCTCTTAATTACAACCATTATTTAAGAGATCCCGTCCCTGTAATATCACTGGCCGACTTTGCTAGTAATTATGAGAAACGTTCCTCCGCTTCTAATTACGGCAAAATATGCAAACGGAAAATTGGGAGGCAAATAAGCAAAGTTTGTCTTATGGGATACGGCTGTTGCTTTTTTTTTTTTTTTTTTTTACCCCATTAAGGTTTACATTCTAGCCTAAAAGCACCTCGGGTTTCTTCTAAAGCCAACTTTCACTTTCCTTCCCCCAAGTCACTGAATTATGAGACACTAATTTACTGCTAGCTCATCACCCAAGCGCCTGAGGAATGCTGGATAAATTCTTCCCAGGTAGCTTCATAGCCCAAGATCACTTATGAAAAGGTGGCATGAAATTGTCCTTTAAGGAGTGAAGTTGGGAGAAAGTGTGTTGACATTCTGTAATGACCACGCTGGTCAGAGCCATCTCCGTTCAGAAAAGCCTCTCCAGTGTAAGTGATTGAACTGGTGATTGAACTTGAACTGACAAACTAAAGTATACATGGGAATCAAAGGAAGTAAGTCTGTTTGCTTTTACAAGTGGTTTCTTCTTACGCTCACAGTACTTTCAATAAACAGCTTCTCCTGATTTTTCGTGGACAAAGTAGAATATACACTGTGTGGCCAAAAGTATGTGGATATCCCTTCTAATCAACGAGTTCAGATGTTTCGGTTATTCCTGTTTGTAACATGTGTATAAGTCTAGCCATGTCTGTAGACAAACAGTGTCAGCATCACTGGGTCGTAATGAAGAATTCAAACCCTTTAAATGTGCCGCTGTCAGAGGATACCATCTTTACAACCAATCAGTTTGTAAAATTTCTGCCCTGCTAACTTTAAATGCTTTTACTGTGAAATGGAAGCGTCTAGGAGCAACTACAGCTCATGAAGCAGTAGATCACAAAGCAAGATCTGCATGTAGTATTGCATCTAAAAATATATGAAAAATGTAAAAATCCTCTATTGCAGAGGTCTCCAACCACCGGGCTCTGGATTGGTATTGGTTGGTGAGTCATTTGCTACCGGGCCACACAGAAATACAGAACAAAAAGAGTCTGAAAGATCTTTTACTTTGGAAAAAAAATGCTAGCCCACAAGCTAGCAAAAATGAGTAAAAAAACAAACGTACTTTGTTTTTAGTTGTATCTATACCGGTCCGTGAAAATACTGTTTTACATGAAACTGGTCCGTGGCACAAAAAAGGTTGGGGGCCGCTGCTCTATTGCATCACTCACTTTCATGCTTTCCACGGTGTGCCTAGCGTATTGGAACTGAGATCTGTTTGATTCTGCCAGGAATGTTTCTCACTGATGGATCCCAGTGATTGTGCTTTTAGTGCTTAAAGACATCACTATCGCTTAGCTTTTGCTCATTAAAATGATACAAACACAGCCACTGAAATGTTTCTGATAGTGGCTTTTGGCTCCAGAAGTCCCTTGTACAATCAAGCCTTCAGCACAAGAGATAAATGAACCATTACTCAGGCCAAAATGGCTTGTCTTCCAAAGTGCGTTCCCATAGAAATGTGTTGGAGCTCCAAACCTGAAGCAATTGTCAACTGATTAAGATTTCGGGCCTCTCTAGTTTTCCTTTAATGTTTTTTTTCCTCCCTCTCATTGCCTCTTTCCCCCCTCATCTTTTCACTCGTGTGCTTTTTCAAGGTTACACACCCATGTCATTAAGGGGCCATTAGTGATGCGGGCTGTCTTTAATGAGATGGTTGTGGCAGGCGATGGCAGGGAGCCCGATTAAAAGCTCTCTCCAGCATTTTCAATTGCAGAGTGTCACAAATCTGACGGCCTCTCAGCGCAATCCAATCCGATAAGATCATTTTTGTTTAACGTTTCAATTAGAATAGGACAGCTCTTCTGGAGCCGAAAGCCGAATCCTTTAGTCGATCGGCTCATTAATGCTTAATACAGCTGAGACGGTCAGGATTTCGTGCTGCCGGACAGTCACAAAACCCACTTTCCACTGGTCATCATATCAAACCACAGGAGCAGCTGGTGTCCTGCTGGTTAAGGATCTGCTTCTCTGATTAGAAGGTTGTGCTAGTGGCACCACTGAGGTACCCTTGAGCAGGGTATCGTCCCCACACACTCACAGGCACTGCTTTCCTGGCTGGCCACTGCTTCACTTGGTTAATGGGTTAAATATAAAGAAAGATTTTCACAGTGTTCACACTGTGTGCTGCGCATGCATGACAATAAGGCCCTTCCTTTACTTTACACAGTGCAGATCATCCAAAAGAACATCCTTACATCACGTCTGGAAGGATCTCCTTCTCCACATCTCCCATGGTGGTCAAGGATGCCATGTGATGTATAGCGGGTAATTGACTTCATAATAACTTATCAACCTCTGTTGCTTCAGATGCTTTGGACCAAGCTTTTAGATAAGAGTCAATTCTACCACTAATTAAGTAGGCTAATCAATTATTTCATGACTAATTAAGTAGTTTTTAGACGGGTGGTTGGATCGGGTTCCAAGGGCCATACAATGAAAATGAGCTTAACTGAGCGAAAACATACTATGCAGGGTCTATCAGCTATATTTTAAAACTCAGTGAGAAATATAAAAAGGACGCACTTCTCACTTTATGCCATTGGTGCCCATCTCTGGTCCTGGAGAGCCAGTGTCCAGCACAGTTTGGTGGTTCCAGTACTCAAACACACCCAATTAATGGAATTCCCTACTCAGCCCACACACAAAATCAACCTATCTGTGCTAAACACAGGCCCTCCAGCACTAAAGCTGTGTACCCCGGTTTTATACAGTAAATAGCACTCTTCACAGTATACAGTAAATAGCACTCTTCACATGAAACACATTTGTTATAGGACTTCTATGGCAAATCTAATGTTATGCCAGTCCCAGGCTAACTGAAAGTAAAGTGAAAGTGACCATTCTGTCATATGTGAAGACATCACAGCAAAATTCTTTCTCTGTATTTAAACCCATTCACCAAGTGAAGCAGTGGGCAGCCAGGACCACAGCGCCCGGGGGGCAGTGTGTGGGGACGGTACCTTGCTCAAGGGAAACATAAAAGGCGAAAACAGGGCGAACGCCCTAACCACTAGACCACCAGCTACACCAACTGTAGTGTACATTCATTTTTTTCCACACATGGCGAAATACTGCTTGAGCCAGCTGTGGCATTGAAGAATTTGAAAGCTGCAAGACATTTAAGAGACATAACATGTACTTTGCAGGACAATATGTTGTAGTTTTGCAGTGAATCCTTGGGTAAAGCTTAACTTCCAGTTCAAGTTCAGGTTGACATGTCTTGTCATCCATTCACATTTCGTTCATATGATTGAACAAAATTACATTTCTTACAGTCCCAGGTGCATGGACAGCACAAAAACACACACATCCACACTAGATCTAGGTAAATGAAACTTTTATGTCATTTACACTTTTACGTCATATACATGCCATTTGTTACATTACATATTAGCTTATAAATATGCAAAATGCAACAGTGAACATTCGTGAGATCCTGCTGGTGTGGGTTTTGTCTTTTTCAGTCACAAAAGTAGCTTAAGTGTAAACAGCTCCCACTTCTTCATACTACCTGACTTCATGGTAACCTGCAGATACCATCACTAGCTTAATTTGTTGAGAACATTTTTTTTTTTTTAAATAAACTTTTGTGTATATTTGTATAAGTATTTAATTGAGTAAGCATGACAGTTCAAGATTAGATAGGATATACTTACCATCACGAAGACCCATGGGCAATGAGGGTATCTTCTTGAAGCCCCAGTCTAATATACATAAAATCAATTAAATAAAAGAATTGCTCCATGTCCTAGTTTCACTACCTTCCATGCATACCATGCATTTCTCTCCGGAGGAAGGCATTTTCCCCAAGGGTTCCAACCAGTTTTATCAGTCTGTTTTTAACATGATAAAGCATGATCTGCTTGATCTGAGCAATTACAGACTGTATCCGACCTTATCATTAATTACTGTTAATACTACTGGCAGCTCTTGAATGTCCTAATAACTAGATTGGGCTCCTTCCACTAAGTGAAGCAGCACTTATTAAAGAAGTTCACAGCATCGTATCCTGGCTGTGCTGCTTTTGTGTTGCTTTGGCCTTATTGGGCCACCTTTTCCATGGAAAGGTACACATTAAGGAAAATATGGAGAAACATAAATGCGTTGTCTGTTCTTTTATCGGGTTTAATTTAGGTTTCGTTCTGCTCTGTTTTTGTTAAGTGTACTCTCACTCCTTCTCTTCTTTTTGCTCGTGCTCTTTCTCTTGGCTGTTTCACTCTATCTCTCTCTTCCTCTTCGATCTCTCTGTATTCCGCTCGTTCTCTCTCTTTACTCTCTTTCTGTTTGCTCACTCTCTCTACCCCTATTTTACTCTCTCTCTCTTTCTATTTGCCCTGTCTGTCTGTCTCTCGTTCTCCCATTATTTCCCTACGTCTGCCTGTCTTCTGTCTCTTTTTCTTTCCCTCCCTCTCTCTCTCTCTCTTTCTGGATGAAGGGCACAGATGTGATTTATCTCTCCTGATTTTTGCTTTGCTGGAAAATTGAGATTGGCTTCTCCTCATTTATCTTAATTCTGCCTGTTTTTGAATGTTGACCAGATAACACGATTATATCCCCAGCAGTCATATTAATGTGAATTATTGCTGCTGCACTGAGAGAGTGAGAGAACATGAGAGTGAGAAAGAGAAATTACCTAAAACTCAGAGTACTCATCCATATCTGTCTGTCCATCAGTCTAAATGTCATAGGCACCAGGAGGCACCTAGTTCTCTCTGGGCTAAAGTCTGATTTCAACAGGAGTCTGTCCGCCCCCGTTAGGTTTGTTGCTTCAGTTGTTTGCCGTTAAAACTATGATGCCATAAAAGAGCAATATGAAGAGCGTTTATGAAGAGGAAAGGCCTTAAGGATGATGCATCGCTCCTTTTAGTTCCTTTCCCTGTCTGAATCAAGAATTTCATCCCATTTTTCTTCGATCTCGGTAAAATATGCCCTCCCGCTGTCGCCTACGCTTGAAGAGATCTCTTCGTCAACTTAGACATGAGCACATTTATTCACTGGGGGTTGGCTACAGGAGCACTCCACCTAAATGCCACTGTTTTTCCACCTGTAGAAAGGGGCACATAAATGCTGGCTAAATAAATGCTCTCAATTTTAATTAAGCAGCATTTTTATTGAAGGGTGAGTCCAGCACAGCAGCATAAAGACACATCATTCATTGGTCTAGGGGGCTAACCTGTATGAAAATTTCAAGGCCGATACCTATTTAAAGGGTCTAAATCGGATAACATCGGGACCCCAGGTCTAGTGTCCATGGTAGGGCTCAACCTTGAGTGTATTATTGGGATCGTCATTTTTTTTATTCAATTTTGAATGAAAGATGTCACAAAACACGAAAGCAATCTAGCACTACTGCACATAAATGCACCTAAATGAAGATCGCATAAAAAAAGAGTCCACAGGTGTGATCCTTAAGTCAAGAAAACTGGAAGAATAGCAGCTAATAGTGACATACTACATTTTCATAAGACATTTAAAAGCAGAGGGCGATCACATCAGACTATTTCTTACTGCAGTTCTAACGAAGTATTTAAGGTGGAACAGCAACATGATGCATCAGAAAAAGAAATGGGGCAGCCACCATGAACAGAGCTCTGTCCCTCTTGACAGTTTGGTTGACTAGGGTGGGACTGTTTTGGTTTTAATCGCTGCTTGCTTGTGTCTCTTGCTGTCTTGCTGTTGCCTATTATGCTTTTGTTGCTAGGTTACGGACAAGTAAGATGGAATTTAGTGTAATTCAGTTTTATTTTTATTGTGCTTATCACAAGGCAGCTTTACAGAATCTAGGTCCGAGCCCTTGATGAGCAAGCCAAAGGCGACAGAGGCAGAAAAACTCAGAAGAGGAACCCACCCTCCTCTGGTCAACACTGGATAGCAAGACTTAAAGTCTAATGTGCTGCTGCACCACTGAAAGCTAAGCAATAGAATCTCTAGTTAGCAAAGTAGGACCAGTTAGAGTCTGTAGCAGCATTTTCTGGTTTAAGCCTTTTCGAGTAGCAGGAGCACCAGATTCTGTAGCAGTGTTAGTTTTTTAATAGGGGAGAGGTAGGAGCACACACATGTGGTCCTTGGTGGTTGAATTGGCCTAGGACAGGTGACCAAGGGACCCAGATGATGGTTCATCTGGTCTGCAGTGGTGACCTGGAGCCCCAGGAATGACTGTTATAACGAGCGCTGTCATCAGGAGATTTCGGCCAATCCAATTGGGAGGTCGGAACTAACTGTAGTATAAAAAACAAACAGCATAAACATGCTGTTTTAAATAATATGAATAGAGTAGCACGAGGGCTGGAGATACTGATAATTGCAGTTTTGCTTCTATTGATGCTCTCGTATTATTATGTTTCTTTAGTTATCTACATAAAAATATTAAAAGGTAAAACATGTTCTCATGCTGAAGGTAAGGGTTGGATTCGTTTTACATGTTATTGTAATATTAACCATGACGGTATTTTGGGTTTAAACAGCCAGTTCAGTCTATATTGCTGTTTCGCACTGTAGTGAAAAAGCAGAAAAGTTGCACTTTGTTGTTACAGTGGTCAAAAATTTCACCCTGTCGTTCATTCGAATCCCACTAACGCTGCAAACCAAACAGTTGCTTGTTATAGATGTACTATTGGTACTATTCTATCTTATGTGGTGTGTGGTTATGAAATATATATAGGCAAAAATGTCACATTTTGGGGACCTCACTCCAAAGCCTGCACACCCTGATTATTGAAGACTGCCTCAAATCCTCATTACCTACAGCCTAATGGAGGAGAGTCATTCAACAAAGTGTTAAATCACACATGTTCTTATCAGACAGCACAATTCTGCAGTTCTGCTGTTGACCTTTGATTAAAATATGGCATTGAGTGATTCAACACGGGCATTAACTCGAACAGCCGGCGCTCTCGTTTGATCAGACCCAAGTGACACAATCAGAAGGCTGAAGAGCTTTCGCCGAGTATCTAGCGTTACGGGAGCCACTTTAGCCCTCATAGAGAAACAATGTTTTTGAATATGAAACATCTAAACACAGGCTCTGTGATCCCAGAGTTGTTGGAGGCTCATTATGCCGTATGATGATAAGAATGCGCTGAAAGAAATATTCATTAGCTCTTAAATCACGTGGACATCAAAGGGGAATTTGATCAGTGGTGGATGAAATGAGTTATCATATAAGAAAGTTTTCTTGTCACCTCCTGTTTGTTCTGTGCCCTCTTTGTCTCCAACTTGAAATGACTTTCTTTGCCCTCCCAACGCTGCTCCAAATTACCACTGCCCATGTGCCCATGATCAGACTTTTCAATTTCGCAAGCTTGACACCAAATGGCAAATTTTGGCTTTAATTTATCTTCTTCTTCTTTCCCCCCATTTTTTTTTAGATACATAAAAAATGGAAGCTGCCCTTACTTAGAATGAGGCCAGTAATAAGAGACCGTGAAGCGATAATGTAAAAGCAGTCAGAGCCCATGTCTTGCCTGCCCCGTGTGATACTGCACTGGCCTCTTTTCTGTGTACTGTGACCTTAAAACCTTAGGAAGGAGCTGTCAGGACAGTGGTATGTTTGTCCCAGAACTGTGCTCAAGCACTTACTGAAATGAAAGATGATTATGGAGTTAAAGTGCAACATGCCAGCTTTCATGAGGTGCTGTGCACATCTGTACTGGCTGAAACATATGACAGTTGCAGGGCTTTTTACTGGGGATGTACAATATAACAATGAACAGTGTATTATTTTTTGAAAAATGGGAAAACCCAATAATTGTTATTGTCCTAGTGTTGAAATTAAGGCTGATAATTCAACAGCATCCCATTTTTAGCTTCAGTATATACTGAAGTAAATATGATAGCGCCTATGGCAGTCACTGTCTTCTTCAGAACTCTTCTTCCTGACCCTATTGGGCAGTTTCATAACAGGCTATATTTTAATTATATAGGTATTCAACTTTTTAAATCAAAACATTTCAGAATTTGTTTTACACAAATAATCTTTTACCGTGACAGCTCTATAAAGGCTGAGACATTCAGGACCACCTAGATAGCAGGGATGATATGGAGGTACATGTTAAACTAAACATAGGCTAACACAAATGGCAGTCGGGACTGATGGTTTGACGTGGTTCTCCAGAGATCATAATGAAATGAAATCATATGACTGAATAGAGATGACAAAACGCGTAACTGAGGGTGCACTCAGATTTACTTTGAATGTCAAAACTGGAGCAAAACGAATGAAGAGTATTTCTTTCTTTATTTTGGTCCTTTTATTTTTATTGTTTTGATATTTTCCTGATAAAAATAAAATGTAAATGATTTTCAAAGTACAAGGTGGCATGCAAAGTGACCCTTGGTGGTATAAACCTTTATAAATGTTGATGTAGGTTCATGTCAGTTGTTGTATTTGACTCATGTAGATGTCTCGTAGTTTTATGAACGTGCTGCCCGATATTTTAATTTGCGTTATGCACATTTTATCACTACTTTTCTTTTTTCTAAAAGTCAAAGGAAAACCAAAGGAATAGTCCTGTCAAACATCCTAATGTTGCTATGAGTGGATGGAAGCTTGCAGCCACCAGTTGGCATGGGCACCTATAGCTGCTGGTGGAACTGAATCACTAGTTTTTATGGATGATGTGACTGCAGATGGCAGGACCTGGAGAACTTCTATCCACAGCAGCATCTCAGCTGGTCAGACTGAACCAGCTGCGTCCGTTGTGGATGCTTCAACTAAATGCATGAAAATGGCCTGCAATACACTACTGAACAGCTATTGCTTATCACACTGCAACATTCTAAAATTAGTTTTTGTTTTGTGTTTTTACATTCAAACTGATACTAAACGTCACCCTTTTTATCCTGCCAGTTCATGTCCCTGGTCATAATAAGCAAAGTTCATATTATATATTTAAATGACAAAATTCTTGCTTTCTTTTCATTTTGATTGAAGTATACAGTGGGTCTTTGAGTAACGACACAGATCCATTACTTGATCAGTGATGTAACCTGAATTTTGGTGTTAGTCAAAACACACCCTCTCCTAAGTAACTTACTGATCGTAACACAGTTATAAAATCATAAAAACACCACTAAGCAACAGAAAAAGGAAAAGGAAAACTCCCTCACTCATACGCCACATGACTGCATATTCTTCTGCCGCGAGCACCCAAACTAGTTCACCCACGTAGTCCGTAAGTACGACCCTAACAATGTAAGCCGAGTGGGAGTGGAAGTGAGCATTATAAACTCGAAATGTCATATGTCGAGATTGTTGTAACTTGAGGACACCCCATTTATCAACTTTTTTAAAAACGTCCTGAGGTTTGGTTACATCACCGTGCATCAGCGGGCAGGAAAAATGCTACTAACCAATAATATGTTCCCGATCACTGAGCAAAGTAGCTAGGTGTTTGAAATGATAACCGTTATAATTTCTGATTCATATTAACTCTGCATTCTTTTTCTACATTAAATATTATTTTAAAGGGCCCATATTCTACAGTTTTAGTCATTACCCAGAGGTCCAACTTACCACAAAGTGAAACAAACTTTTTAAATTTCCTTTACCACTTAGACATAACCAGGCTGGTTTTGTCACTGTGGCTTTAATACCGTTTTGTATTAATGACCTCTTTTCTGATTGTCACCACACTTAATGACCTCTGCTCTGTATTGTGCTCTCATTTAAAAAGCAGTCTGTGTGATTAAACCCCTATAGGTTGAATGGGGCAATACATGGAAATGCATTGACTTTTGTGACATTCTGGAAATGGTGAATTCAAAACAGGCAACTGTATTGGAAAATATGGGCCTGTTGAGAGTAAATAGTTTGTGTTGAAAGAGAGAGTAAATAGTTTGTGTTGAAAGATTAACAGCATTTATGTTTTACCTCATTTACCACAAGATTTTTTTTTTCTCATGATATGGGAATTTTGGATGGGTGATCTTTGGTTACCAATCTCTGACAAGGTTTGAAACCAATGCCCAATGTCTGAATTCTGAAAACCCATTTTCTGATACAAGAAGCTGAACTTGCAGTTGACCGGTTGGTTGCACTGGTCATTGATCTCTCTGTACTATAGTCATAGATGCCCTGCATGGTCTCAGATACCTCTCCACATTTCTATTCTGTTAACTCAACAGCAAGCAGAAGTATTTCCATGACCAGGTGGTCAGATGTCACAGAAAATTACCTCCGTAATTGTTATTGGATGAGGAAACCAATGTGGAGGAAATCTGGCCTTTATGCTTAATTTGGTGGATTTATTTGGGAGCCCAGGTCACACAGGAATCTGGATTGTGACTTAGAGAGAAGGGGGGATGTAATGATGATAAGGGATAGAGCTCACAGACGGTGTGTTTGGGTTTTATTGATCTACACATCAGTCAAAGAAAGAGCCATCACCGGAGCCCTGCCTCAGCATACCAAAGTCCTCAAATGAACTTAATGGAGACCTCCAGCTTCAGCTGAAGATTAAAAGGCAGGTGCCTCATTAAAAGTTCTATCTAAAATGGACCATTCTTCACTTTTTAAAAACTGCACTGCTGATATGAAAGTACAGAATAAGAAGATTATGATGCCTTAGTGGTGGGTCACGGAAGTCAAAGGGGTGTTTGAAATTCATTTGGGACAGAATGAAGCATAGATTATCATCTTTTGCGAATCATCCTTCGTTGGTATATGATGGAGCAAACATAGGCATTTTTAATATGACTTGTTAAGCCACCCTAATCTCTCAACTCTGCATTTAAGGTTTGATGTCCTTGTGAAGGTCACCAATTAACCAGTCTTTTGGAACTAAGAAAGCAGTCTAAGTCTGTGGTGAATTCATCGCTTGGCCTTTCATGCTTGGCATCAGCAAAATCCTTGAAATGGTTCTTTGTCCTGACAGATGTGTGAACACAGCTTAAAATTTTAATCAAATGAAATTTATTTGCAGTGGTTATATAATTTAAAAGAGTTATTACCTCACCAAAAGCCAGTATTCATAGGGCTACATGACACGTATATAAATCTCTCAAGCTGAAATCAGCCTACATAAACATTTATGTAGGCTTAATTCCAAAGTTTCAGAGGTAAAACAACATCAAAATCGGCTCGATCAGTCTTTATGACAACCAGTGTTTATTGGAGTAAACCTTTATAAATGTCTATGTAGGTTTATGAAAAGCTTACAAATTCTAGCCTTCAGTGAACACATGTCTACTTGTTGCATGGAAGTTAAGAACCGTAAGGGTACGATTGCCCACCCAGCCCTGAAGATTTGGTGGATTTGTTGATCTCCCACACCACTTTATGGAGTTTCTGAAGAGCATCTGACGCTGGGCAGTTTTCTTGCTCCCTGTTGCCTCCACCACCTTCATATTGTGGCAATATTCCATACCTGGACTAGCACAGTTGTCAGAGCTGATGAGAAAGCTTTTTGGGAGAATCAAAGGTCAAAGACTGGCATTGATACAGGGAGAAGAAACATGTCCCATTGACAAAGTCTGAATGCATTGGCAGTTTAATCTCCCACAGAGGGATTTCAGGCTCAGCAGGTGCAAGAGGGTCAAAGTCAGGAAGACGGTACTGAATTGATATGGGGAGGGCGTCTCAGTTTTCAACGCTTTTAGTTTTGTTTTTTTTTTGTTCCTCATCCTCAGTTATAACAAAGCTTTTGATCTGGGCGCGTCAGCAAACTGCAGGTTTTGCCAAGAGGTGTCCTGTTCTCAGGGTTTGCCATTCACAATTCAAACTGTCTAGGTTACATAAGCTCATATGAGACAATACAACTCGTATTACACTGGAGACAAGGACTAAAATCCTGTGATTTCCATAGTTTTGCAGAGAAATCAACCAAAGAGCAAAGACTATGAAGGTTGTTTTTTCCATTCAGATGTGTCCCCTGGCTGGTAAAAACATTTAGAAAAGGACATCACTAGTGTTGCACTGACGTTGCAATGCTATTCCTGCCATTACTCTAAGTCAAATAAAGTATTCTCAGCAGTAGACAATTTTCTGGCATGCATGCTCTATTAAAGGTGTTATAACTTAAGCAGCCCCCCTTGTGTCTCCAAGTTCTGACTCCTCCAGGCATTGACTCCGCAAGACTCTTTAAGACCCTGGACATTAGCAGCAGATCCTTTCTGTTCTGTAAGTTGTGAGGTGGTTCCTCCACAGATTAGACTAGTGTGTCCAGCACATCCCACAGATTCAGACAGAGATCTGAAGAGCCTGGAGGCACTCAAAATAACATCCTAATGAATGCAGGACCCAAAGTTTCCCAGCTGAACATTTCCATCACACTGCCTCCGCCACCTTGCATTCTTTCTGTAGTGTATGCTGGTGCCAAGTTATTCAGACAAAGACATGATTCATCAGACCAGGCCACGTTCTTCCGTTGCTCTGTGATCCAGCTCTGATGCTCACATAGGCAGTATTGGTGGTGGACAGTGGTCAAACATGGGCGCTCTGATATGCAGCAAGCTGTGATGCGCTGTTTGTTCTGATACCTTGCTATCAAAGCCAGCATTAACCTTCTTAACGATTTGTGCTACAGTAGCTCTTTTGTTGGATCAGACCAGACAGACTAGCCTTCCCCATGCACATTAATGAGCCTTAGGCGTTCTTAACCCTGTTGTTAGGTCAGTTGTCCGTCCTCAGACCAAGTTTGTTTTGTACTTACCCCTGCATATCAGGAACACTGTACATGACATGTCATTTAGCCATCTTGTGTTTGCCCATTTTCCCTGCTTGCAACACATCAACTTCAAGAACGGATTGTTAACTTGCTGTGGAATATATTCCTCCCCTTGACAGGTGTCATTGTAACAAGATGATCAATGTTCAGGCTTTTGCTGGGAATAAAAGACGAAGCCTCCGATTTGTAAACAGAGAATGCAATGCCTACATAAAGAGTGAAAATTCTAATAATTTTTGCCCAGATTTAGATTTTTACCCACCTATAGCCACCCATTGAGACAACACAGCAATATAGCTAGCATTAAATTGTCAAGATCTTGTTTACTGTGGAAAAAGAAACACTAGTAATTTCAGTGGTCCTGGTGAAGATGGCTCATTTTCACATATGATTATATGATTTTTGCTCCTGATTTGCATAAAGTATAACTTTTTTATACTCCAGTATGCTTTTAGAGCCTGGCACATGCACTACCTTTCCAAGCGGTTACACACTGCCTAAAAATCTGACTTTTAGATGAAATTTTGCTTTGAGCTTATTTTTGGTGGCAGTTTTTCTGTGTTTTGCAGCATAGGACAAATGCAGCCCCCACTCACATTTTTTAATAGGACATCTGCTGAATAGTCGAAAGCTTTAAACCTCTGTCCTCTCACAATGCATGAGCGGTGCTTTGCCCCGATACACCATGGAGGTTTTAACCTTGAGTTCGTGGCACTAAAGACGTGCTTTACCTGCTGGTTTTGTGCTGTGTCTGCCGTTCCACCGCTGGACCCACCATAGGAGTACAAAGAGGTGAGTGCGATCGAAATGCAGCCTGGGGCAAAAACACAAAGCGTGGCATAATTAAGGCCATTTACATTTCAGTAGTATTGAGTGGAGTTGCTAATGAACCCGGAGGCTGCTGGGAAGCCAACAAACACAGAAATAGAATTTAGCAGCTCCAACACAGTCTGTTTGTCACAGAGTCGTGAGTCATTTAGTAGTGTTGAAAGGTGTCAAGGGGCACGTAAGGGCCATGAGTTTTGTAGTTCATTGGTACTAATGGAAGGGGAATATTAACATACTCTAGGAGCTTATGAACAAGAGCTTGGCCTTTACCCACCCCCACCTCTATGTGTTCCATAAAAATCAGTCAGTCAATTGGTGACCGCGGACTTATTGTACAGAGAAAAATATGAGATCTGCTGGTATCTCCGAGAAAAGCAACTTTACAGGAGAGGGTAAAACTTTCCACTTTCAATGGAAGGCATGAAACGTGCTTTCATTCTAAGTCATTTTGGACCATTCTTATTGGTCCATTCACCACTAAAATCCAATATTATGGCAAAAAATTGAAAAAAAAAAGGATGGCAAAACTGGAGATATGAGGTTTTGTTCTGAAAGTTTTGAGATGTTCTCAGAATTTCCAGTGCATTTCTGTTTATCGAAAGTAGCATCGGAGTTGTTTGCAATTACCCAGATGTTTTTGTTGTCTTCTTGGTAATTACTCAGGTAATCAAATTTCTCCTGTGCTCCAGCATAAACAACCGCACAGCTGTAAACCAGGCTAGCACAGGGCCAGTAACTGGGCTATAGCTTCAGGGGGGTTGGGACTGTAATGATATGAATATCACTAAAGGAGCCAGCTTCAGAATCGGTTCCCTTCAGGATGTCTCTTGCACGGGTTAGTACATGTGTAAGAAAGCACTTACGTCACTCACTCTACAGGCGTCAGCACATGAATGATGAGTATAACTGAGTAACACTTTCTATGAGTGAGCTTGAATTTACACCCACCAACTAATGATGAGGGTTTTTAGAGGAGAATTTTAGATTACCCCACACCGTGTCCCAGCAAATTTAATCATTTCATCACCCAAATAAGACCTTACGCCAGATGGCCTGGCCTGCCTGAGATGTGTAAGTTCCTAAAAACTGAATGTAAGGCTGACACCATTACAAAGAAAAATTCCCTTCATTTTTCTGGCCATATATTTCTTTATTTTGTATTTGTAGCTTTCCCCACTTGAAAGCTGTGTGGTTTTATGAACAGAAACACACTTTTTTTTTTTGGAAAAAGTAACATTTCCAACCTCTCTTTATCCCTTAGAACAAAAAGTCTGTTCTCATTAATATGCCTTGAAAACTAATCATTTTAAAGCTTTGTTTTGATTGGCTGTCCTGGACTGTGCCTCACTCACTCACTACATCAGTATATATCAGTATTGTGTTTCTCTGAAGTAGGATTAACACCCAATCAATTAAAAATTAAAAATACAATGAAAAAGGTTTTGTTTTCAACATTGTGCCAAAAATTAATCTGACTAATTATGAGAAACACTACCTTATTGTAAAATACCTTCATAATTACCATACCTGTAATTACCAAGCCCCTGGTGAGTTCTTTTCCAGTAAGGGTACTGTGCAAAGAGCAAAGGTGTCTTTGTACTTTTCCAGTAGTGTTATTTCAGTGCGTTCTGGACTTGTCTGGAACCTGAAGGTGAAATTATTCCTGGATATTCCTCCTCAAGCTATAAATTTACCAGTAGTGTTCAGGAACCTCTGCTTTCCAAAACTGCCCCCTCCATGTCTGGTTCTCAGCGGTGGGTTGTAAAGCTGTGCAAGAGTAATCATGCTGCATGATGGGACAGAGCTTATTCGATGTGGCAGGAATTGAATTAGACCTGTAATGTCGGTTCTTGTTCTGGGAGTCCTGATTGGGTTTTTTGATGCCCCTGTTGTCCTTCTAAGACCTACTGTTTGTGTGAAGTGTAACTGTGTTTGATTTAAGGACCGTCCCGGGCCACAGCTATCCTTGCATTTTGTAGGTCAGGGCTGCACCTTATTTGTGCGTGTGTGTGTGTGTTCAGTTTTTCTGCTTATAGCTGGGGGTCATTGGATGAACTGCACCTCACTGAAGGAAGACCTTGGGCTCCAACCCCGCCTCCCGCTTGTCTGAAGAGAATATTTGGCGAGCGTGCAGCTCCTCTCTCTAACCTAATTAATTCTTTTGTCTCATTAGCTGCTCTTTGTGTTTACGAGTGTCTCCCAGCTCCAGCTTTCCACTTCGAACAAATGGAGGGAACGAATCATCATCCTTCTCCTTTCATAATGGAAAAAAGAGTGATGTGACAAGTGTACTTTATCTCCCCTGCTTTTATTTCATCTCCTCTCTTGCTCTTTCTCTCTCTCTCTCTATCTATCTCTCTCTTTCTCTCTCTATCTCTCTTTCTCTCTCTCTCTCTCTCTCTCTATATATCTATATATATATATATATATATATATATTTAGAAATCATAATCACACT
>JBBPCX010000160.1:19286209-19298201 GCA_037974365.1 Hydrocynus forskahlii
TGGCAAGAACCACTTAACTAAGTAAAAAAACAACAGTCCATCATTACCTTATTACAAAACATATTCTGGTTTGTTTATCTCTTTTTTTGTTTACTGCATAATTCCATGTGTTCCTTCATCACTTTGTTTGTTTTCAGTATTAATCTACAATGTAGAAAATAATAAAACAAAGAAAAAAGACAGAAGAAACTTTTGACTGGTAGTGTATATATATATTCTCACAGTTCTTATAATAAACTCTTTTTTTACCCAAAATCAATCAAAATATTGAATAAAGAACACATATAATATCTACATTATGTTATTGTATAAAAATTAAGCAAATCTCAATATAAGTGATTCCAAACCTTACAGCAATTACTGCAATAATTCTTGACCTCTAATAGTTCAGGTACTCTTCAAAAATGTGACAGTAAACAGCTTAAAAAGGGGGGGTTGCAAGTCATGCTAGTGTCCAACAGCATCAGTTATACCATACCTGTACCAAGGATACACAAAGTTCTCCAGAACTAATTCCAGCACCTAAGACCAATGAAAACCCAATTGTTAAAAACTTCAGAATTCATTCAAACACTGACTGAACTTAGCAGTGTCTCTGGATACACTCTACCTCTCCAACAGATGTGTCCACTTTAGAGTGAACTTTCAAACCCAACCATGGCTGGCAGTTCTCCAGAAGAAGAGTTGGTCTGTAAAACACACAGATCGCAGAGCAATTGTCTATAAAAACAATGTCAAGTGAACGATTCAATTCATCAGTTACTTTACCTCCAGCCCACAGGAAACAAAATACAATACTCTACTTGTGTCGAGTGCACTTGTTTTTCCCACAAACTGCACAATTGTGGCCTTTTGGAAAGAGCTCCTGCTGTTCTGGGCGCTGCGCGCACACATACACACACACACACACACACACACACACATGGAAACAAGTCAGTTTACTACGCATTTCACCAAACTGAGGAAAAAGAAATACATTCATGAACTTACTCTGCCCTCGGTCTTTATAGAAAAGAGGACATTTGGCAAGAGGTAGTTTGGACTAAGTGAACAGTAGAAGGTGATTGCTCCAGCCAGAAAGGACCAAAAAATCATCAGGACATGCAGGTACCTATAAAAGAGGTGGGAAAAACATGCAGATGATGCACTGCCACCATCTAAAAAAAACACAGCAATTCCCCTCATTATTACTCACTCTAAAAGAAAACTGGAATCTCTTCAATGAAAAAGCGAGGACAGGTGAACATTAAAGAGAGGTATGATAACTTCCGTGAGGAACTGAATTCTGGAGGGTGTAGTTAGATATGTATCAGCTATTGTAATTTTGGAAGTCTTTCTGACTGTGCAGCCTGATCATACAGAACATGAGCTCTTCTTTTACCTGTCTGATGTATTTGCATGGGGAATTTTCCAAATTTCAACAGAATTATTCATTGCAGGTTAAAGGAACAAACACCTTAAAAGTTCCCTCACAGAAACATAAATAAATGATAAAATGGTTATGAATACACTGTCTGAGGATTTAGATCAGTATCAAGGTTTTAAAATCCATTTATGGGAAACAGGTATCACAGGCCAAAACACTTTTTCCCCTGATTTAATGAATTTATTTACCACTGTCAATATTACAGATGAAACACATACATGTAGGCTCATGTGGATAGCAAATATATTTGCACTGGCAATCAGTACCACAGAAATTGATTTCTGTCACTGGCACTGTAAATAAAATCCAAGTCCACAACAAACTATTTCACACCACATCACTCTGAACGGCTTTTCTCATTGAATGGATGATGCCAACATTGTAAAACTGGTAAATCTCCTCTTCAAAGGGTACTGCTCACCTGTTGAAAATTATGGTCGAAGACAGCATGGACAGCAGCAAAAAGCATATGACAGGATACTGCCGGGCAACTTCCCTAAGCACGTCAATTTTAAACCCTCTTCTGAGGGACTTCAAAAAGGTTTTAACCTCTGCCATCTGGGATCTATCTGAGAAACAAATAAATCATTAGGGACATTCAAGGGTCCAGTTCAGTATCACTGGTGCATCCTTTTCAGGATTTCTAGAATAGACTCACTGGAACTTGTAACACTTACTCTCACTTAGCCCCACTGAAGAATGCATAATGAGACACATAAACAGATTATTTATAAAAGTAAAGTGTAAAGTGTCCGTTTGTCACATGTGAACACACCACAGCACACAGTGTGAACATTGTGAAATTCTTTCTCTACATTTAACCCATTCACCAAGTGAAGCAGTGGACAGTCAGAAACACAGCGGCCGGGGAGCAGTGTGTACCTTGCTCAAGGGTACCTTAGTGGTGCCGCTGGGAGTCCTGATAATCGAACCCACGACCTTCTAATTGCAGGGGCAACTCCCTAACCATCAGGGCACCTGCTAAGCTTATACACTTGTGGGTTTTGGGGGGTATTAAACGTGTGATTTAGTAAATCTGACACATTTTGTACAAGCAGTATGCAAGGTGTGGGGAAAGTGTCAGTCTGTCAGTCAGGTGACTTTCACACTCTCATGCTAAGCTAACAGAAAACACACTTTACAAAAACACAGGGGATGTCGGTGGGTGTTATTAAGCAGGTAATAACGTGGTTAAGACATGAACATGTATTTTTTTTAAAAGCCCTTTGCGCTACATGTTCCTAAACATGTCTAAATAATTAATAAAGTGACATAGTGATTTAGCTAACGAGCTAAAGTAAACTAGTTAATTACCTGTACACACAGAAGTTAAACAAAGTCGAATTAAGTTAGTTCACCTCGAAAAGAGCCTCGACAAAAGAAGCAGTTTAGACTAGATCAGCGACATGCCGAGGACAACACGTCTTCTAAGCTCCCTCATTTCCAAACTGCTGTTATGAGTCTCTGAAAGATGTCAACACTGGACAAACTGTTTACTTCCCTAGCAGATTAGAAACTCCACTACAGCAGGAGACGCTTAACACAAAAGTCACCATCAAGTCAGACTTCTTTTATAAAATCTCTCTGACGGTTTTATCATACATGAACCGATTCATATATATATTATGTATATTTATATGACTTTACAATCTACTTTAAAATGAACAGACCGGGACATTTTAAGGGATAATGGATTATGGGATTTTGTGAGAAGCGCTAAAAATATTAGACTCTTATTTTGAAGAGTCGTAATCCTGCTCAAGGCTTTGGGTTAATTCGAGAGCAGTTGTTAAAATAGTGTCACTATAGACAGATGGATGGATGGATGGATGGATAGATAGAGAGATAGCCAGATAGATAAAGAAAAATACCAGACAGGTCCATTAAAACAGCCTTGACCTCAACTCTATCTACAACCTTTGGGATGAACAGGAACGGAGATTGCGAGAAAGGCCCTCTCGTTAAAAAAGAGTGTCTGACTCTAAAAACTTGTATAAAGCCGTCCAAGAAGAGTGGAGGTTGTTATAGCTGCAAAAGGGAACCAACTCCATTTTAAAGTCTGTGTATTTGAATACAATGTAATTAAAGTCCCTGTAGCTGTAATGGTCAGGCGTCCCAATACTTTTGTTCAGATAGTGTTTTTTGAACGCAAAGCTATTTTGAAGCAGAAGGGGGCGGCATCAGCCTTTGGCTGCATCCGAATAACTTTCTACTGCTCTCGTTCCTTAATTCAGACCGATTTGGTAATCACATGGATCCTCATTCGACTCCGGTTTAGAGGTGCAGCTTGAGAGAACATGGGCTACAGATAAGGTGAAATCAGGGTAAACGGAAAGGACAGGATGCTTCAGCTATTCGACTGCAAGCGACTCTCTGGAGATCTGCAAGATAGAAGCATTCATTCAGAGCGGTTTGGCTTTGGTCATAGGAACCAGATGCCTAAATGCTTTCAAAAGCTCCATCATATGAAGTGGTGATGACATTGTTCACACACACACACACACACACACACACACACACAAACAAACACACACATACACAAATGCCCCACCACGTCACAACTGATAGTGCTGTTGCCTCGAACCCTCCAAGGTTGCGGGTTCAAATCTGGGTCCTGGTTTTGTGTGTGCGGAGTTTGTTTCCCTTTTGGTGGCGTGGGTTTCCTCAGGGGTCTGCGGTTTCTCTCACAGTCCAAAGACGAGGAATCAAAATTGGGCCTAGGTGTGAGTGTGTGCGCCCAGCAGAGGCCTGATGCCCCACCCAGGTTGAGTTCCTGCTTCACGCCCATTGGCCCTGGGATAGGACACGGGTACCTGTGACCCTAGTAAGGAATAAGCGGTTACAAACAATGAGTGAAAATATATATGTACGTAAACATGCAGGGTGTTGTTAGGCAAAATGTTCCCCAAAGAAACTTTCTAAATTTGTTACTATTTTACCATCTTCAACATCCCATCTAAAAACAAAGTACTTCACTGCTTATTTTGGGTAGTAAATGAAATGGCTATATTTGCATTCTAAGATTTGTTACCCCTGGTTCCAATTCCAAATTGGTGGAGTTCAACTTTAATTGGTTGAATCAGATGTGCAAAATGAGAAAGGTGCATAGTGTGGGTGCCTTGAGGGCTGATTTTAGGAACCTCTGACTTGTAAGATTTGTTACCCCTGGCTTCCTTGGGGCAGTGCATATGCAGTTTACCCTGGGGAAGTGTGCTGGCCTGAGGATCATTGCTGGAGAGTGATGCACCATCTTTTGTTCTTGCTCTCCACAGAGGAGTTCATTCTCCAAATCGTGAAGATCTGAAGTGTAATATTTTGCCCTGAGTGCATGCTGTTAATCACCTGAGCCTGGTCTCTTGTGACTGATACTCTGTTCCAGATCTGAGCGTGTTTGCCAGCAGCAGCTACATTTTTCTGGTGTTCACTGAAATTGTTTCATTTTGTGCACAGAGGTCTGATCAACATGTGAATAAAAGCACATCTTAAAACCCATTTACTTAATACTGGACTAAAGTAAATTGGTATTTTGCAACCACTTCTTTTGAATGAAATAAATCTTTTTTTGCCACAGAGGTTGGATTTGTGTAACTGGATTGCATTCATTTAGCAAGTGGTCCCGCCCTGGAATTGAACTGTTCACCTATTATTTAAAGTGCTGTGGGCACCGCAGAACTCAAAGACTTGGGAACCATGAGATGCTTCATGTGATACTGAAAATACATCAGTCCACACTGTAGTTACAGTGCAATGCTGTGAGATGTTCATGCTCCAGGTCATACATGTTCTGTGCTTCTGATATATATAATTCTCAATTGTTCTTGTCTCTGTGTCTCTTGTCTTTGTCTCTGGTTCAATAAATTGTTCTGATTCTGATGCTGTGTGACCCATGTGGGACCTCATGTCAATGTACTACTTACTCCTTTAGCCCTTAGACCTATGTAGTTAAACAGGTTCCAGGAGAAGATGCTTCTTGGTCATCTTCTCATATTCCCATGTCACTAGCTCACAAAATATCAACCATGTTTTTTAAAAAAAACAATGCGATATTTTGTGAGCTGGTAAAGTTCAGTTCTGGATTCTGTGCCTCCAGAGGTTGTTTGCATTTGTGAAATTCCATCAGCAGCTACTGATCAAATTTGATGGAGGACTGATTAAACCAAACCAGGTTTCTGATAGAAACTAAACGTAAAACCAGACTTCCACAAGGAACACACTGATATAATGCACATACAATCACTATTTACTGGATGAAGTCATTTGGTTTTATTTAGTAAATTACTGATGTGTGAAAAACACATACTGCTCATCCAAACGTGTGATATCGTAAATCTGACACATTTTGTGTAAGCCGTATGCAAGGTGTGGGGAGAGTGTCAGTTTTAAGTATTATTTTTAGGACTTTTGCACTGTTCTGTACATCCTTCTATATGTTTCAGTTTTTAATGCTAACATGCATTAAAAAAAAAAAACGTATTGTTGATAGTATGTAAATAACATTTACATTCAACTTTAGTAGTCAATAAATTAACTTTTATGTTGTCAGAAATAAACTTTATGACCTGTGCGTCTTGTTTCACAAAATATAGTGCATTTATTTATATATTTGGTTTAGAAAGCGTGTCTAAGTCGAACTGCTTAGAATTCTACTTAATGAATCATGTTCCGCTACCCATGGGGGAAATGTACAGTCGTGATGTACAGTCACTGAATATCTCACAAACAGTAGGTGCTGGAAACAAAATGTATTTTTATGTGTAGCAGAGATGTGCAGGGTGTTTGTAAATAAAATATATCAGTATTGCTCAAATACTTTTACAGTTACTTAGGAAAAACCAGGAAATCTGTGGACCTGCTCTTTCTCTAGTGGCTGCTTTTAGGATCTCAGTTTGAAACCAAGTGGCCCTATGGTGGTGCAGTGGGTAGCACTGTGCCCAGCGTTGTGCCTCACACCTCCAAGGTTGGTGGTTCGAATCTGGGTCCTGGCCTTGTGTGTTCTCCTCGTGGTGGTGTTTCCTCGACCTGCGCGTCAGGTGAATCAGGGATTCTAAATTGACTGTAGGTGTGAGTGTGTGAGCGAATGGTGTGTGTGTGTGTGTGCGCCCTGTTGTGGGCTGGCACCCAACCCAGGGTGAGTCTCTGCCTCATGCCCATTGACTCCAGGTACCCTGACTCTAGGGTGGATTAAGTGGTTACAGAAAATAAGTGAGCAGGTCTGAAGCCATGTTTCTATTTGTGCAATTAACCACCACAAGATGGAGCCAAGAGCCCACACTTGTGGGCGTGAAGAGGCTCTCCCTCGCAGTTTCCTTGGCTGAAGAGCTTGGTGAAATTTCCTTTGCCACCGTCTTTCTTTGATTTTGCTGTATCTGATGCTAGTCATATCTACCACTATATCTGGTGAGGCTGTGGGCTACAGATCAGAGAAAATCAAGGAATGCAAGTAGAAAAGGAAGTTGAATTCAACTATAAGGTCAGGCCTTTCATGGTGAGTATGGTGGGCTCACACAGTGAAGATGCAAGGCTGTAAAAAGAGTTCCCCTTACAAAGAACCAAATTATATCCATTTTATAGCATTTCTACTGAAGTAATTGTTCTTATATGAAAGTTTTTATCAACGTAGATATAATACTGTAGTGTGGTTCTCAAATTAGTCCTTCCTCTCTGAGGCATACCACATTCTTGCTCTAACCCAGTTCCAAATAGTCTTGAAGCTTTTAAGAACACCTGATACCTGGTGGAAGGTTGTTGTGGGCTGGGTTGAAGCAAACACGTGGGCGGTCTGATTTGCGAACCACTGCCTTAGATCATGTGACTGTGCAGCATAAAGAAACCCATTAACATAAGGTCTGATGGTCAGTTGTGACTTTATTGAAAAGCTTCAAACAGACGACACTGCGATACAGAAATTACAAGCCGCCACTGATTTCAGCGTTAATATTTTTCAGACGATTGAGTCATGTGCCACCTTGGGACAGAAGCCACTTGACAGTTCTGTGGTGGTCTTATCTTCACCCCACACACAACAACAGCAGAACGAGCAGCTACGACTGCTGGCAGAGAGGCAACAGCAAGGTTTAAGATCACTGCAACTTCAGCTAATGCTAACTATTGGAAAAGCTCCTGCGTCGACCTCTGCAACTAAACACATTGAAATCCAGATTCACAGAAAAGAGAGAGGCTGGTTTTCATCCACACTTGTGCTGCAGACGGTGTGCAGTGGACAATCCACCAGACGGCAGAGCTTTACATACGTGTCTGGGAAAACAAGCCCGCAATGTAGATGTGCACAGTGCAACACGACCCAATCAATTAGCGTTTAGAGAGGAAAAGACAAAGCAGATTGTTCCAACTGGGGAAAAAAAGGTGTTGAATGTCGAATCACTAAAAGTGTCTGTAACTAGGCTTAATCTGCAGGACGGCAGTCCTAACAGATGAAACGCACCCATTCCATATGACCCCAGACAGCCCTGCTTTGGGGAGTTATCCATTTCTTACGAAAACTGACATACAATGTTATTCTACAAACCACAAACACAGTTCCACACATATCCAAGAAGTTCTCTTCTGCAGTCCTCTAACGGATAGCTACAAACGGGGCTGGTCTCTTAGATCCATTAGGCCTCGTCATGCACCAAACTTGGATGTACATTCTATGTCAAAAATCCCATTTATTTCATGACTCAGCCAAATATTGTTCTGAGAAACCAGCCTGAAGGCCTGAACACAATTGACTTTAATATGTTTATCGCAGAGCGGTGCACCCAGCACACCAGTTTACTCGTTTTTCTTTTTTTTTCAGTACATGAACAAAGTTTTGCTTTTAGCCATTGAAACAGAGGTAAAAATCCTATTATAGTAAGTTTTGGATCAGTTTCATCACTACTTGTACCGCAATACACAAAAACGTACAGTTCCATTGTTTTTCTTTTTTTTTTTTCATGTTCTGTTGTGTTTCCCTACCCCAAGAAGTAATTTTTCTTTTTTTTTTAAACTTGTGGACTGTCACCGCAGTCCAAAGGCTAACCTTCAGCATTATGAGCAAGACTGCTGAATGTTCTGGACAGCAGCAGTGGAAACTGAACACAACGATACAAGAAGGAGAAGAAGAAACATCACATTACACTTTAAGAGTGTGATTACTGAACAGCCATATTTACACCAATGTTTCTTTTGTTTCAAAACTTGAAGATCCTCCACATCATATGTTTCTGACATCCAATGTTTGCCACAGATTAAGCCTAGCCCAGGCCTGGGACCTTTTCAATGGCAAATCACCAGTTTCTCCATCCAGAACTAGGCTTAACCCATGTCCAAAGAACTGGTGCATCATCCATCGCATCAATTTATTGAACATGTCCTACTGAACAGTCAGCACATTCGGGAAATCTCGGAAACAGTCAGAAAGGAGTGAGGAGACCCAAAACCAACACTAGGATATGTGGAGTCTTAAAAAAAAAAGAGCTCAGAACAACACCACAGAAACTGAGACTCAACACACTTGTTAACAATATCAAAGTCACTACTCACACCTTTTCATGTTATTTTGCTGGGGGACAGCGTTTCCCTATTGTTCAGCGTGTGATAATTCACTACCATTCTTAACATTTGCACAGAAGATCGGGACAAAACATCTCATGGCCAGTGAGAGGTTTGTCTTCGAGCACGACTGCATGGAATATACATAGGGTACAGTGTAATACCAGGTATTTACAATTCGACATACATACTTGAACGTATTATACTAAAAAGATCAATAGCCCCTTGTCCCCATGAGAGAAGGTATCATTGTTCAAAAACCTGATTTCAAAGTATAAAAATATAGTAAGCCTTCATGAGACCATTCACAACATCCACACATTTTCAGTTGATATGACTAATAAGAATGGCACAAAAAACACAGTAAGAATCCCAAGTACTGATGCCATGAATGAGAAAGACGCCCTCACTTCACAGGACCATTTTGGCACTTTAGTACTAAGACGCCACAGTGACACACGCCATCCCGGACTGCTTCGCTTGTGCTGTGTTTGGCCCCTCCTGCCCACCAGTCCCTTCCTCTGAATGTCTGATTCCCTTGTTGGACAAACTTGAGTCACAGTTGAACTTGGACAATGACTGGACACACTCTCACGGCAAGCTTAGCGCATGGCTTCATCATTCCTTCCCCTTTTTCCCGCGGCCGGGGCAGCCAGGCTGCCTGGGTCCGTCAGACGGCTTCGGCAGAGGTGTCGGTGGACACGGACATAGTCACTTTGGCTATTTTCACAGTGGTCTTGACGCAGCTCTCGGCCGCTCGGTTGGCGTGGATCTGCAGGTTGCGGTTCTGGCAGTCCGATTCCAAGCTGTTGTCCAGCTGGTGCGTGTTGCTGCTGCTCCTGCAGCCCTGGCAGGTGGCCAGAAAGGCCCGACGCAGGTCCTTACTCCGCAGGGCGTAGATGATGGGGTTCACCGTGGAGTTGAACAAGCAGAGCATGGTGCAGAAGGCGAACACCGTCTTGATGTCGTCATCCATCTTCCAGAAGAGGTCGTAGACCATGATGGCCAGCACAGGGCCCCAGCAGATCACCAAGACCACCAGGATGAGGACCAGTGTCTTGGCCAGGCGGATGTCCATCCGGGCCTGCTCAGGCCGGGTGGTCTGGACCTTGGTGCCATCCGCAGAGTAGACTACCAGGCTTTTCTGCGAGGTTCGGCTGAGCATCCGCACGGCATGATGGTGAGCCTTCCACAGGATGTACATGTAGGCGTATATAATAAAGATCAAAAGGATGCTAGTCACACCGATCCAGAACATCAGGTAGTTCTCATCAATGAGCGGGAAGATGTCTGAGCACACAGAGTTTAGGCGCCTGCAGTTCCAGCCCAGCAGGGGGATCACTGCAATGATGATGGAGATGGCCCACATCATGCAGAAGGCGATCACTGCCTTGGTCCGTGTCACGATGCGCCGGTAGGCCAGTGGCCGATGGATGGAGATGTACCGATCTATGGCTGTGAGGAAGAGACTCCCAACAGAAGCTGTAAAGGAGGCCGTAACGCCTCCGAGCTTAAAGAGAAATATGTTGGGACTGTCTTTCCGATGAAATATGTGAAAGTCCAAGAAACTGTAGACGAAGATCACGCTGCCCAGGAGATCGGCCACAGCCAGGCTTCCGATAAAGTGGTAGGAGGGTCTGCAGCGAAGGGTGCGGGACTGCAGGATCACACACAGCACCACCAAATTCTCCAACACCGTGAAGGTGCCCAGCGTCAGCGACATGACCGCCACTGCCAGCTGCTGGCTCGGAGTCAGTATCATAAAGCACTCCATGTCCATGAAGTTCTCCCCACACTGCACATTCTCTCCTTCCTCCACCAGGGTCCGGTTCCCAAACAGATCCGTGCCATTGGTGGGATAGAATGGAATCCCTTTGAGGATGAGTTCCTCATCTGGACCAACTTTGTCTGGGAAAGTGTTGCTGCGAAAGGCGGACGGAGGCTTCTGGAATGAGTATCCGCCCTTAATAAAGTCAGCATCGATAGTGGGGTCATCATAACTGGCATCGTTGGACCCAAGGTATTGGAGCCCAGAGGTGATGGTCCTGAAGGTGGTGTCTGCCACGCCATCCAGAACAGACTTCATGTCTGCCTTGGAGAGGGTAATGCTGTGGCCAATGGTGTGTCACACAAAATCTATTAGGGGAGATGAAAAGAATGTTTAAGACGATAAATTAGAGTGGCATAATGGAACTTATCTCATGAACACACACTGAGTGTAATTACAAAACCACAGGAGTGTGAGAGTATGATAAAAAAAATTAAAAACGCATCAATGCTCAAAGGAACCAAGCTAGCCTTGAACGCATAAATGCATGCTGTTTTCACAGTTAGGGACTGTGGAAGAAACATTACACCCCGGTTCTCCAGTGCTTCTGCAGTACTAGACTATATTCACTTTCAAGGAAATGGAGCATGATGTATGGCCCACATTCAAGATGATTAAATGTCAAGTTAAGCATATAATGAAACAATCAAGGGCAACATCTTTAGCAGGGAGTCACACTTGGTCATGGCAAGGTCCACACTCTTGGGAATCTGTTGACCAGCTGTTAGGCAAGAAAATGAGATGCAGCGCATTAAATAAGTGACAACAGCGCCCAGCAGACATACGGCTTGAGTCACTGCTGTTGATTTATCAGGTCAAGCACTGCAAATGACCTTAGCATTAAAACAGCCTATTACTCATAATTCCTTCAATTGTATTGTTAGTCAAGGCCACAGATCTGATACAAACACCCCCTCCCCCCAAAGAGCTGAATTTTACAACCTGTCCGAATGTGTTACGTTCCACGCAACTAAGACCCTCAAGAGGAAAACTGGTATTTTATAATTATTCAAATGAGACTATGGGCATACATTTTTTTTTGTTTGTTTGTTGATGTTTTGATTTAAAGGGAAAGATAAATAAATAAGCTCAGGAAAATGATTAGAAATAATATTAACAACAATGTTATTATTATTATTATTATTACTATTATTCAGAAGACAAAGAACAACAAGGACAGCAACAACGTCCTGGGCATAGAT